>JAVTVY010024185.1:0-95976 GCA_036873755.1 Hanleya hanleyi
GATCCGTGCACGGTGAAGTTGCCTTCCTCGGATGGTACTGCATTACTGGTGAATATATATAGTGATCTGGATGTTGCACGATGCACGGTGTCGTAATATATGGAAATTCATGATGTAGAATGACATGGATTCGTGAGAACTTGGTAAAAGTAAGTACCGATCTTGAAAAGCGGGCCTATTTACAGGCCTGGAGTTTCATTTCACCCCCCAATTTTCATTGGTTCACTTTTTCGACACAGTGGAATTCTATTGGTTGAAAATATGAGCTGATTGGTAAATTCCCAGCTCGCTGATTGATCCATTTTCTCGCTCGCTTCTACACCTATGGAGTTCCGCATATGTGGTATATTCTAACGCTTCTTCTTTCCAGGAATTGTAGAAGACGGCTTGAGGTGGTAGTTCATTCTCGTCCAGACGATCCAGTTGAGTCATGTAGGTGTAAGGAAGGCAAATTTTGCTCTCGGCACAGTCATAAGCTTTCACCCACTTATCAATTATAATTGGGCACTAAGTATAGTTCCGGATGTCCAGAAAGCGGAGAGGGTGACGTGGTTGTTCATCAGGCTTATCCATTAACATCAGATGAGTTATTGCTCATCATCGATGCTCATCCATTAACATCATTTGAGTTTTTGCTTTTGAGCTGATCTGTCATCACAGCTTCCGAGCTAGCATATCTAATTCCGCTTAAGCTGGTGGTAGGGGCCGTATGGATACTTCATAGTCTTCACATGAACAGCTGCAATAAAAGCGCGGCTGAGATACTAAGGCTACGTCCGAGAATACGAATCCACCGTATTCTCGGGTCTGAATGTGAGGTGCCGATGGAAGCTTTCCTGTAGAGTCATGGTTGCTCCTTAGTTGCCAGACGTCGTCAGTTTTGCTCATCTCTTGCATATCGCTCCAATTCATCTTCTGTATGATTCCGGCTTTTTATAACTCCGGATTTGGCATTCTTTAATCACGTAGAGATTGAAATATAAACCCGAGGACAGGTAATTGGTTTAAATTTCCAGGAAACGGAGCATGAGTTTCTGCGCTTATGGTTGTGGTAGTTTGGAACTCGATTTTAGTCCTCGGGGCTCATTGGCGGTATTCTACTCCTGGGCCGATGTCAGAATATGGGGTCAAGTTTTGCCATGACATGACGGTAGGTGGCAGAGGTGAGATGCTCGACACTGACTTGACTAAGCCTCTCCAAGTAGTCCATGATGTGATTAATCAGTTCCTGCGGATCTCCGGTGGAGTACGTTTGTGTGAATACTCTCACTCAAGGGAATGTGGCACTGGGTCCATTGCACTTTTGCCTATCGTTTCCATGAGTCCAACATGGTTTCGAAATCATAACGCACCCGGTACAGAAATTAGCGTTAATCCATACGGACGTTAGTGCCTTCATCCGCCTCTTCTTAAAAATGATGGGTGTGTTGTGAAAGACGGTGCCGGAAAACTTTCGTTTGACGTTCGTCACAGGTCTTATTGTGACGGTGTAAGTCGGTAGAGCGTTGAAACACCCGATAACATTTGCTACAGCTGTATAGACTGGGCATATTTGTTCATGAAAAGATGTAGCAGAAATAGGTTCATCATGGTATCGTGCTTTTATATTTCATAATGATGTAATTGTCAAAAAATGAAATATGTTAAATTTGAAGAAAGTTGAAAGAAAACCCGAAACATAGATAGAATTGAAGAATACTTAAAGCTTTAATAGTTCCAGAAAGGAATTTTTAAACGCAGATCTGATATCAAGGGGTTGATCTGGGTTACGACCCGGGAGAATATCTTGGCGCCAGAAGACCTGGTATAGAGCAGAGGAGAGATAGTGATAACAGAAGAGAAGCGGATTCTTCTAAAATAAGAATAGTTAAGGAAAAAATGTTGGGTGTTCGATATTATGCAATACTGAGCTCTTTTGGAAATATTGCTCTCATAATTCGATACTTTCATCACGAAAGTACAGATATTGATAATGGGTCGTGACACCTGGGCCACAAGAGACTGAAACTTGAACTATGGAAGGCCCAAAATAAGACAGAAACAACTTGGTGGTCTGTAAATATTGCTAAGAACGAATAGCCATATGTACTAGGATCGAATCACATAAAACAATTATATAATGGGCAGGGTTAATTCATCGGCAACCCCAGATGAGCTAACTTCCACTCAATGGCCGATCAACAATTGGCACCACGCCAGGAAATTGTAAAATTGTGGGAAATTGGGATTCTAAATAACAAAATGAAGAGGAAAAAATCGGGGGACATCTGCGGAAACTCAGATAGTTGAAGTAGGATCAAAGGAGAGAAAACGGGTCAAGTGTAGTGATTGAAGAGAGCGGGGTTACACCACCGCCGCGGGCTGTGTGTGTATAGGGCGCTGGGCCTCAAAAATTCAAAATTCGGCTCTAGCTTAGAGAGTTTCTAGACAGAGTAAGTCCACTGTATATTGGGATTATATAGTTTTGGTCTTGAGTTTGAGATTCCAGGACGTACGGTATAGAGAGTCAGATAAATAGAAGAGCGATGTGTATTTAAATGTAATAATATTTTAGCTATGTTTATTTGTCAGTTTCATTAGTCTATTTGGTTGTCAGTAAATGAAAATTATTGAAATGATAGAACGTGTTCTCTTTGAATTCCTTTCACTGTGTTTGTCCTGAGGATAGGCGTGAGTGTCGACTTAATAAATTCGGTAGCTGCCGCTTGCTCGGTTCCGGTCCGCAGGGCAAGTGATTCGCCTCCCAGACGAATAGCTGCTCCAAGTTTATCATGAAGAAATACAAGTTTAAAGAGATAAAAAAGAACGAGAATACAACATGGTGGAGAACCCGGGTACCATTCCGGAAATCGATGCACGAGGGTGGCTGCGAGTTGTGGGCCATCGTTGTCGTTATCATCCACGTGTTGGTCCAAAATGTTAACCTGGAAAGGGTTTCTGCCACATCCATTTGAGATCAGGGTACCCCAGTAATTGTCTTCCATCTATTGTGTGTGTGAGTATTGCTCCCAATGATAGTTGTGCATGGGCAGGGCCTGTGCTTGGGCAGGGCCTGGTTCAAATGGATTTGCCTAGATAGCCAGCGGAACACGCATTTCCGGTTGATGTAGGGTCCATTGCTTCCTTTCACAGAGGTGTACATGCAGCGTCGATTGTTCAATCAGCGGTAAAATGATGGTGGTACCTACGGGGTGGTTGATCTGATTCTTCACATAAAAGGTCTCGTTAGCTATCATCCCCATCTGCTACTTTAGTGTTGGGGCATTGTTGAAAGGCCATTCTAAGGGATCCAGTGTCCTCAGTTGGTCCACGGCCATCTCCAATCCCACAAAGTTTACAATACTGGAGCAGGTCCTTCTCCCTATACCGTAGTAGGCCTATGTACCCAAACGTGATATTCATTCGAAAGACCGTAGTTTGATTGTTGAAAATGGTATCGGCGTAGTGACCCAGCCTGATGTGGCTGTCTATTTGGAAATTGTACCGGTTCTGTTCAGGACGATGGCGTTGACATTAGCGACGGTTAGTGGACCAATGCCGTTAGTATTTATCTCTCACAGCATTTTGGTAAGGCCCCCTGGGGTGGTTCGTCGTGATCCGTGCACGGTGAAGTTGCCTTCCTCGGATGGTACTGCATTACTGGTGAATATATATAGTGATCTGGATGTTGCATGTTGCACGGTGTCATAATATATGGAAATTCATGATGTAGAATGACATGGATTCGTGAGAACTTGGTAAAAGTAAGTACCGATCTTGAAAAGCGGGCCTATTTACAGGCCTGGAGTTTCATTTCACCCCCCAATTTTCATTGGTTCACTTTTTCGACACAGTGGAATTCTATTGGTTGAAAATGTGAGCTGATTGGTAAATTCCCAGCTCGCTGATTGGTCCATTTTCTCGCTCGCTTCTACACCTATGGAGTTCCGCATAGGTGGTATATTCTAACGCTTCTTCTTTCCAGGAATTGTAGAAGACGGCTTGAGGTGGTAGTTCATTCTCGTCCAGACGATCCAGTTGAGTCATGTAGGTGTAAGGAAGGCAAATTTTGCTCTCGGCACAGTCATAAGCTTTCACCCACTTATCATAAGCTTCCACCCACTTATCAATTATAATTGGGCACTAAGTATAGTTCCGGATGTCCAGAAAGCGGAAGGAGATCTTGGAGAGGGTGACGTGGTTGTTCATCAGGCTTATCCATTAGCATCAGATGAGTTATTGCTCATCATCGATGCTCATCCATTAACATCATTTGAGTTTTTGCTTTGAGCTGATCTGTCATCACAGCTTCCGAGCTAGCATATCTAATTCCGCTTAAGCTGGTGCTAGGGGCCGTATGGACACTTCATAATCTTCACATGAACAGCTGCAATAAAAGCGCGGCTGAGATACTAAGGCTACGTCCGAGAATACGAATCCACCGTATTCTCGGGTCTGAATGTGAGGTGCCGAGGGAAGCTTTCCTGTAGAGTCATGGTTGCTCCTTAGTTGCCAGGCGTCGTCAGTTTTGCTCATCTCTTGCATATCGCTTCAATTCATCTTCTGTATGATTCCGGCTTTTTATAACTCCGGATTTGGCATTCTTTAATCACGTAGAGATTGAAATATAAACCCGAGGACAGGTAATTGGATTAAATTTCCAGGAAACGGAGCATGAGTTTCTGCGCTTATGGTTGTGGTAGTTTGGAACTCGATTTTAGTCCTCGGGGCTCATTGGCGGTATTCTACTCCTGGGCCGATGTCAGAATATGGGGTCAAGTTTTGCCATGACATGACGGTAGGTGGCAGAGGTGAGATGCTCGACACTGACTTGACTAAGCCTCTCCAAGTAGTCCATGATGTGATTAATCAGTTCCTGCGGATCTCCGGTGGAGTACGTTTGTGTGAATACTCTCACTCAAGGGAATGTGGTACTGGGTCCATTGCACTTTTGCCTATCGTTTCCATGAGTCCAACATGGTTTCGAAATCATAACGCGCCCGGTACAGAAATTAGCGTTAATCCGTACGGACGTTAGTGCCTTCATCCGCCTCTTCTTAAAAAATGATGGGTGTGTTGTGAAAGACGGTGCCGGAAAACTTTCGTTTGACGGTCGTCACAGGTCTTATTGTGACGGTGTAAGTCGGTAGAGCGTTGAAACACCCGATAACATTTGCTACAGCTGTATAGACTGGGCATATTTGTTCATGAAAAGATGTAGCAGAAATAGGTTCATCATGGTATCGTGCTGTTATATTTCATAATGATGTAATTGTCACAAAAATGAAATATGTTAAATTTGAAGAAAGTTGAAAGAAAACCCGAAACATAGATAGAATTGAAGAATACTTAAAGCTTTAATAGTTCAGGAAAGGAATTTTTAAACGCAGATCTGATATCAAGGGGTTGATCTGGGTTACGACCCGGGAGAATATCTTGGCGCCAGAAGACCTGGTATAGAGCAGAGGAGAGATAGTGATAACAGAAGAGAAGCGGATTCTTCTAAAATAAGAATAGTTAAGGAAAAAATGTTGGGTGTTCGATATTATGCAATACTGAGTTCTTTTGGAAATATTGCTCTCATAATTCGGTACTTTCATCACGAAAGTACAGATATTGATAATGGGTCGTGACACCTGGGCCACAAGAGACTGAAACTTGAACTATGGAAGGCCCAAAATAAGACAGAAACAACTTGATGGTCTGTAAATATTGCTAAGAACGAATAGCCATATGTACTAGGATCGAATCACATAAAACAATTATATAATGGGCAGGGTTAATTCATCGGCAACCCCAGATGAGCTAACTTCCACTCAATGGCCGATCAACAATTGGCACCACGCCATGCAGGAAATTGTAAAATTGTGGGAAATTGGGATTCTAAATAACAAAATGAAGAGAAAAAAATCGGGGGACATCTGCGGAAACTCAGATAGTTGAAGTAGGATCAAAGGAGAGGAAACGGGTCAAGTGTAGTGATTGAAGAGAGCGGGGTTACACCACCGCCGCGGGCTGTGTGTGTATAGGGCGCTGGGCCTCAAAAATTCAAAATTCGGCTCTAGCTTAGAGAGTTTCTAGACAGAGTAAGTCCACTGTATATTGGGATTATATAGTTTTGGTCTTGAGTTTGAGACTCCAGGACGTACGGTATAGAGAGTCAGATAAATAGAAGAGCGATGTGTATTTAAATGTAATAATATTTTAGCTATGTTTATTTGTCAGTTTCATTAGTCTATTTGGTTGTCAGTAAATGAAAATTATTGAAATGATAGAACGTGTTCTCTTTGAATTCCTTTCACTGTGTTTGTCCTGAGGATAGGCGTGAGTGTCGACTAAATAAATTCGGTAGCTGCCGCTTGCTCGGTTCCGGTCCGCAGGGCAAGTGAGTCGCCTCCCAGACGAATAGCTGCTCCAAGTTTCTCATGAAGAAATACAAGTTTAAAGAGATAAAAAAGAACGAGAATACAACATGGTGGAGAACCCGGGTACCATTCCGGAAATCGATGCCCGAGGGTGGCTGCGAGTTGTGGGCCATCGTTGTCGTTATCATCCACGTGTTGGTCCAGACTGTAGACGAAAATGTTAACCTGGAAAGGGTTTCTGCCACATCCATTTGAGATCAGGGTACCCCAGTAATTGTCTTCCATCTATTGTGTGTGTGAGTATTGCTCCCAATGATAGTTGTGCATGGGCAGGGCCTGTGCTTGGGCAGGGCCTGGTTCAAATGGATTTGCCTAGGTAGCCAGCGGAACACGGATTTCCGGTTGATGTAGGGTCCATTGCTTCCTTTCACAGAGGTGTACATGCAGCGTCGATTGTTCAATCAGCAGTAAAATGATGGTGGTACCTACGGAATGGTTGATCTGATTCTTCACATAAAAGGTCTCGTTAGCTATCATCCCCATCTGCTACTTTAGTGTTGGGGCATTGTTGAAAGGTCCATTCTAAGGGATCCAGTGTCCTCAGTTGGTCCACGGCCATCTCCAATCCCACAAAGTTTACAATACCGGAGCAGGTCCTTCTCCCTATACCGAAGTAGGCCTATGTACCCAAACGTGATATTCATTCGAAAGACCGTAGTTTGATTGTTGAAAATGGTATCGGCGTAGTGACCCAGCCTGATGTGGCTGTCTATTTGGAAATTGTACCGGTTCTGTTCAGGACGATGGCGTTGACATTAGCGACGGTTAGTGGACCAATGCCGTTAGTATTTATCTCTCACAGCATTTTGGTAAGGCCCCCTGGGGTGGTTCGTCGTGATCCGTGCACGGTGAAGTTGCCTTCCTCGGATGGTACTGCATTACTGGTGAATATATATAGTGATCTGGATGTTGCACGTTGCACGGTGTCGTAATATATGGAAATTCATGATGTAGAATGACATGGATTCGTGAGAACTTGGTAAAAGTAAGTACCGATCTTGAAAAGCGGGCCTATTTACAGGCCTGGAGTTTCATTTCAGCCCCCAATTTTCATTGGTTCACTTTTTCGACACAGTGGAATTCTATTGGTTGAAAATATGAGCTGATTGGTAAATTCCCAGCTCGCTGATTGGTCCATTTTCTCGCTCGCTTCTACACCTATGGAGTTCCGCATAGGTGGTATATTCTAACGCTTCTTCTTTCCAGGAATTATAGAAGACGGCTTGAGGTGGTAGTTCATTCTCGTCCAGACGATCCAGTTGAGTCATGTAGGTGTAAGGAAGGCAAATTTTCCTCTTGGCACAGTCATAAGCTTTCCCCCACTTATGAATTATAATTGGGCACTAAGTATAGTTCCGGATGTCCAGAAAGCGGAAGGAGATCGTGGAGAGGGTGACGTGGTTGTTCATCAGGCTTATCCATTAACATCAGATGAGTTATTGCTCATCATCGATGCTCATCCATTAATATCATTTGAGTTTTTGCTTTGAGCTGATCTGTCATCACAGCTTCCGAGCTAACATATCTAATTCCGCTTAAGCTGGTGCTAGGGGCCGTATGGATACTTCATAGTCTTCACATGAACAGCTGCAATAAAAGCGCGGCTGAGATACTAAGGCTACGTCCGAGAATACGAATCCACCGTATTCTCGGGTCTGAATGTGAGGTGCCGAGGGAAGCTTTCCTGTAGAGTCATGGTTGCTCCTTAGTTGCCAGACGTCGTCAGTTTTGCTCATCTCTTGCATATCGCTCCAATTCATCTTCTGTATGATTCCGGCTTTTTATAACTCCGGATTTGGCATTCTTTAATCACGTAGAGATTGAAATATAAACCCGAGGACAGGTAATTGGTTTAAATTTCCAGGAAACGGAGCATGAGTTTCTGCGCTTATGGTTGTGGTAGTTTGGAACTCGATTTTAGTCCTCGGGGCTCAATGGCGGTATTCTACTCCTGGGCCGATGTCAGAATATGGGGTCAAGTTTATCCATGACATGACGGTAGGTGGCAGAGGTGAGATGCTCGACACTGACTTGACTAAGCCTCTCCAAGTAGTCCATGATGTGATTAATCAGTTCCTGCGGATCTCCGGTGGAGTACGTTTGTGTGAATACTCTCACTCAAGGGAATGTGGCACTGGGTCCATTGCACTTTTGCCTATCGTTTCCATGAGTCCAACATGGTTTCGAAATCATAACGCACCCGGTACAGAAATTAGCGTTAATCCATACGGACGTTAGTGCCTTCATCCGCCTCTTCTTAAAAATGATGGGTGTGTTGTGAAAGACGATGCCGGAAAACTTTCGTTTGACGTTCGTCACAGGTCTTATTGTGACGGTGTAAGTCGGTAGAGCGTTGAAACACCCGATAACATTTGCTACAGCTGTATAGACTGGGCATATTTGTTCATGAAAAGATGTAGCAGAAATAGGTTCATCATGGTATCGTGCTTTTATATTTCATAATGATGTAATTGTCAAAAAATGAAATATGTTAAATTTGAAGAAAGTTGAAAGAAAACCCGAAACATAGATAGAATTGAAGAATACTTAAAGCTTTAATAGTTCCAGAAAGGAATTTTTAAACGCAGATCTGATATCAAGGGGTTGATCTGGGTTACGACCCGGGAGAATATCTTGGCGCCAGAAGACCTGGTATAGAGCAGAGGAGAGATAGTGATAACAGAAGAGAAGCGGATTCTTCTAAAATAAGAATAGTTAAGGAAAAAATGTTGGGTGTTCGATATTATGCAATACTGAGCTCTTTTGGAAATATTGCTCTCATAATTCGATACTTTCATCACGAAAGTACAGATATTGATAATGGGTCGTGACACCTGGGCCACAAGAGACTGAAACTTGAACTATGGAAGGCCCAAAATAAGACAGAAACAACTTGGTGGTCTGTAAATATTGCTAAGAACGAATAGCCATATGTACTAGGATCGAATCACATAAAACAATTATATAATGGGCAGGGTTAATTCATCGGCAACCCCAGATGAGCTAACTTCCACTCAATGGCCGATCAACAATTGGCACCACGCCAGGAAATTGTAAAATTGTGGGAAATTGGGATTCTAAATAACAAAATGAAGAGGAAAAAATCGGGGGACATCTGCGGAAACTCAGATAGTTGAAGTAGGATCAAAGGAGAGAAAACGGGTCAAGTGTAGTGATTGAAGAGAGCGGGGTTACACCACCGCCGCGGGCTGTGTGTGTATAGGGCGCTGGGCCTCAAAAATTCAAAATTCGGCTCTAGCTTAGAGAGTTTCTAGACAGAGTAAGTCCACTGTATATTGGGATTATATAGTTTTGGTCTTGAGTTTGAGACTCCAGGACGTACGGTATAGAGAGTCAGATAAATAGAAGAGCGATGTGTATTTAAATGTAATAATATTTTAGCTATGTTTATTTGTCAGTTTCATTAGTCTATTTGGTTGTCAGTAAATGAAAATTATTGAAATGATAGAACGTGTTCTCTTTGAATTCCTTTCACTGTGTTTGTCCTGAGGATAGGCGTGAGTGTCGACTAAATAAATTCGGTAGCTGCCGCTTGCTCGGTTCCGGTCCGCAGGGCAAGTGAGTCGCCTCCCAGACGAATAGCTGCTCCAAGTTTCTCATGAAGAAATACAAGTTTAAAGAGATAAAAAAGAACGAGAATACAACATGGTGGAGAACCCGGGTACCATTCCGGAAATCGATGCACGAGGGTGGCTGCGAGTTGTGGGCCATCGTTGTCGTTATCATCCACGTGTTGGTCCAGACTGTAGACGAAAATGTTAACCTGGAAAGGGTTTCTGCCACATCCATTTGAGATCAGGGTACCCCAGTAATTGTCTTCCATCTATTGTGTGTGTGAGTATTGCTCCCAATGATAGTTGTGCATGGGCAGGGCCTGTGCTTGGGCAGGGCCTGGTTCAAATGGATTTGCCTAGGTAGCCAGCGGAACACGCATTTCCGGTTGATGTAGGGTCCATTGCTTCCTTTCACAGAGGTGTACATGCAGCGTCGATTGTTCAATCAGCAGTAAAATGATGGTGGTACCTACGGGGTGGTTGATCTGATTCTTCACATAAAAGGTCTCGTTAGCTATCATCCCCATCTGCTACTTTAGTGTTGGGGCATTGTTGAAAGGTCCATTCTAAGGGATCCAGTGTCCTCAGTTGGTCCACGGCCATCTCCAATCCCACAAAGTTTACAATACTGGAGCAGGTCCTTCTCCCTATACCGTAGTAGGCCTATGTACCCAAACGTGATATTCATTCGAAAGACCGTAGTTTGATTGTTGAAAATGGTATCGGCGTAGTGACCCAGCCTGATGTGGCTGTCTATTTGGAAATTGTACCGGTTCTGTTCAGGACGATGGCGTTGACATTAGCGACGGTTAGTGGACCAATGCCGTTAGTATTTATCTCTCACAGCATTTTGGTAAGGCCCCCTGGGGTGGTTCGTCGGGATCCGTGCACGGTGATGTTGCCTTCCTCGGATGGTACTGCATTACTGGTGAATATATATAGTGATCTGGATGTTGCACGTTGCACGGTGTCGTAATATATGGAAATTCATGATGTAGAATGACATGGATTCGTGAGAACTTGGTAAAAGTAAGTACCGATCTTGAAAAGCGGGCCTATTTACAGGCCTGGAGTTTCATTTCACCCCCCAATTTTCATTGGTTCACTTTTTCGACACAGTGGAATTCTATTGGTTGAAAATATGAGCTGATTGGTAAATTCTCAGCTCGCTGATTGGTCCATTTTCTCGCTCGCTGATTGGTCAATTGAGCATTTACCATGAAACCTTTATTCCACCTTTTTTAAACCCATATGGGAAATACTTCATTATATATATATATGTATACTTCACAAATAAGGAAGATTCAGGAACAGCCAAAATACTCGGCTTAGCATGAATATAATTAAAATTCTGCTTGTGTTACTTTATTTCACATTTCCTTTGCTTATATTAGCAGAGGTATAACTTGACAATAGTTGTCCACGTATAAGCAGTGGTAACGTTGTTAAGGGCAGGGAAAATGCACCAACAATTATTTTTTCCTGTTTACGGTCAAGTAAACTGACTTATTTATTCCTGGTTTGGGTATCAGAAAGTGCATATCAACACAACTCGGGTCGTATTCCTCCGCAGTGAGGCGGTCACTTTCGCGGTGATGTGGTCACTCCTTCCGCCAGAACTTGTTTTTCTGAAAATCATTAATTCGAGGACAAACAAGTCTAAACCATTTGCATATACTTCGCCATCCATAAGATGGTTTGCGAATCGTGTGTCTCCATTATCGCGTAGCGATATCCGGTACTTTACCGTATTCTGTTCGGCCTTCATCCGGCGGAGAACAGACTTGAGAAATCTGATACATTACAGGTTTTCATACCACTTGGGAAACAGATATTGCATGAGCTTACAAAATATATAGCTATGAATAACTTTCGTATCATCCAAGAGGTGTGGTAGATCTGTAATTTTGGCTCGACTCGACATGACTCGAAAATGGCGGGTAGACTTCAGCTGGTTGACTGACGAAGTCAC
This sequence comes from Hanleya hanleyi, assembly GCA_036873755.1. Lineage (NCBI taxonomy): Eukaryota > Metazoa > Mollusca > Polyplacophora > Lepidopleurida > Hanleyidae > Hanleya > Hanleya hanleyi. The sequence continues at coordinate 11,952 of JAVTVY010024185.1, forward strand.
GTGGTATTGATTTCTGGAAATTCCCTCTTGCAGTTGCCGAAAGTATGCTGAAAATGGATACATACGATCCCAGGGCGAGTCTTACCGCGTATACATGACCCAGATGGTCACAGGTTGAAGTCTAAACATGTTTTATTCTGTGATGTCATCAAAGTGTGTTCCCAAGAATATCTCCAGCACCATGGAAAGTTGGGAAAACCCATGGGGTGAAATTCTCAGGAAAGTCGGATTGTACATTAGAATCTTTTCTTACGGACTATACTATGTGGTTGTGGGACCTTGTTTTGTTTGTCCTTCGCTGTAGAGTACGATGGGAGGTTGACTTTCGCTGAAAAATTCAGATGCGCCTGCGCAGTACACAGGCAGGTCAGTGGTGGACGATTTGGGGTCGACGGGTCCAAATGAATGGTGCAGGGTGTCAGTTCGGAGCGGTCATGGAGTAGAGGTATGGTATACTGGTATGGTTTTTATTGGAAAGCCCTGTCACTTTGTGTATGCGCAGTCGAAAATGTGTAGAAAGAGGGCATTTGAGGTGGAAATATTGGGTAGGTGTTGTCATTTTTTCACGTGGAGTATAGTATGGGGTTAGGGACCTTGTTTTTTATGTCCCACGTCGTTGAGTATGATGGGAGGGGTCTCGAGGCCATTGGCTGAATTTCGCTGAAAATTTCTGAACTTTCTGAACTCGCAATAGACAGGCAGGCCTGGGGTGGACATTTTGGAGTCTAGGTGAACCACCCATGGTCTAAATGGGCCGTGTGAGTTCTCATTTTGACGAGCCGAGTCAGGCTGGCATGGTTGTTGCTGGATGTTCCGTCAATCTGAGCATGCGCAGTCGAAAAATAGTAGAAACAGAGCATTTGAGTGGACGTTTTGGACTAGAGGTGGACCGTTCCTGGTCCAAATGGGCCGTGTGGGTGTCATATTGAAGAATTCGTGGGGTAGGGTTGCCTACCCCAAAGTCATTTCAGACCTTTATAGAGTCCCAACTGAAGACGGGAAATTATCTTCTCTAATCTCCAACTAACAACAGATTACGAAGTGGATTCATCAGAGCTGAGCAATATGGCGTTGACACAACGCTCGGTAACGCTCGCTGTATAAAGGCAGCCCTAAACGACAGGGAACATTCGGCGTTCAACCGTCAACATGGCTTATACCTGCTCTGAGTGCGAACGCACGTTCACCAGACATGACAATTTGATGTGACACCAGAAAACTTTCCATATAGACACCGAGGAACCCACTGAGGCAGATACTGATACTGAGATTGCTGGGAGGCTTTCCACTGATACTGATGCAGAGACTGCTGAGAGTCTATCCACTGATACGGAGAGCTTGACCTCAGATAATCAGGCTACATCACAGGGTCTGAGTGAGGAAGAACCCACCTCTTACGATCTTGCATGGGGTTATTAATACACATGCTAAGAAGATCGGAGATGCCGGCCAGGATAACTTACAACAGGCCTACACACCCATGCGCCCCGACATCAGAAAAACAGTCAAGGCGATCTATGAGCAGTATTGTCTGCTGCCGCTTGAAAAAAAGGTTACCCTATGCACCGAGTCATCATGAAGTACAAGCATCATTTAGAAGAGGATATGAGACTACCGCCCATGCGGTCAAAATGCGCGAACAGCTGTTCCAGAACATGTTGCCATTACAGTATCCTTGACTGCACGAAGACGCTTAGGAGAAACGGATAAAAGCTACCATGGCCGAAGATTGATACAACGATAAGAGCAGCCGAAAATGTGTTTAACGGACAAGAGCGACCATGACATGCATGACCAAATGGAGGCTTCTGATTGTATACGATCAACCGACGGTCCTTGCTCGGTTCCGGTCCGCAGGGCAAGTGAGTCGCCTCCCAGACGAATAGCTGCTCCAAGTTTCTCATGAAGAAAAACAAGTTTAAAGAGATAAAAAGATCGAGAATACAACATGGTGGAGAACCCGGGTACCATTCCGGAAATCGATGCACGAGGGTGGCTGCAAGTTGTGGGCCATCGTTGTCGTTATCATCCACGTGTTGGTCCAGACTGTAGACGAAAATGTTAACCTGGAAAGGGTTTCTGCCACATCCATTTGAGATCAGGGTACCCCAGTAATTGTCTTCCATCTATTGTGTGTGTGAGTATTGCTCCCAATGATAGATGTGCATGGGCAGGCCCTGTGCTTGAGCAGGGCCTGGTTCAAATGGATTTGCCTAGGTAGCCAGCGGAACACGCATTTCCGGTTGATGTAGGGTCCATTGCTTCCTTTCACAGAGGTGTACATGCAGCGTCGATTGTTCAATCAGCAGTAAAATGATGGTGGTACCTACGGGGTGGTTGATCTGATTCTTCACATAAAAGGTCTTGTTAGCTATCATCCCCATCTGCTACTTTAGTGTTGGGGCATTGTTGAAAGGTCCATTCTAAGGGATCCAGTGTCCTCAGTTGGTCCACGGCCATCTCCAATCCCACAAAGTTTACAATACTGGAGCAGGTCCTTCTCCCTATACCGTAGTAGGCCTATGTACCCAAACGTGATATTCATTCGAAAGACCGTAGTTTGATTGTTGAAAATGGTATCGGCGTAGTGACCCAGCCTGATGTGGCTGTCTATTTGGAAATTGTACCGGTTCTGTTCAGGACGATGGCGTTGACATTAGCGACGGTTAGTGGACCAATGCCGTTAGTATTTATCTCTCACAGCATTTTGGTAAGGCCCCCTGGGGTGGTTCGTCGGGATCCGTGCACGGTGATGTTGCCTTCCTCGGATGGTACTGCATTACTGGTGAATATATATAGTGATCTGGATGTTGCACGTTGCACGGTGTCGTAATATATGGAAATTCATGATGTAGAATGACAAGGATTCGTGAGAACTTGGTAAAAGTAAGTACCGATCTTGAAAAGCGGGCCTATTTACAGGCCTGGAGTTTCATTTCACCCCCCAATTTTCATTGGTTCACTTTTTCGACACAGTGGAATTCTATTGGTTGAAAATATGAGCTGATTGGTAAATTCTCAGCTCGCTGATTGGTCCATTTTCTCGCTCGCTGATTGGTCAATTGAGCATTTACCATGAAACCTTTATTCCACCTTTTTTTAACCCATATGGGAAATACTTCATTATATATATATATGTATACTTCACAAATAAGGAAGATTCAGGAACAGCCAAAATACTCGGCTTAGCATGAATATAATTAAAATTCTGCTTGTGTTACTTTATTTCACATTTCCTTTGCTTATATTAGCAGAGGTATAACTTGACAATAGTTGTCCACGTATAAGCAGTGGTAACGTTGTTAAGGACAGGGAAAATGCACCAAAAATTATTTTTTCCTGTTTACGGTCAAGTAAACTGACTTATTTATTCCTGGTTTGGGTATCAGAAAGTGCATATCAACACAACTCGGGTCGTATTCCTCCGCAGTGAGGCGGTCACTTTCGCGGTGATGTGGTCACTCCTTCCGCCAGAACTTGTTTTTCTGAAAATCATTAATTCGAGGACAAACAAGTCTAAACCATTTGCATATACTTCGCCATCCATAAGATGGTTTGCGAATCGTGTGTCTCCATTATCGCGTAGCGATATCCGGTACTTTACCGTATTCTGTTCGGCCTTCATCCGGCGGAGAACAGACTTGAGAAATCTGATACATTACAGGTTTTCATACCACTTGGGAAACAGATATTGCATGAGCTTACAAAATATATAGCTATGAATAACTTTCGTATCATCCAAGAGGTGTGGTAGATCTGTAATTTTGGCTCGACTCGACATGACTCGAAAATGGCGGGTAGACTTCAGCTGGTTGACTGACGAAGTCACGTGGTATTGATTTCTGGAAATTCCCTCTTGCAGTTGCCGAAAGTATGCTGAAAATGGATACATACGATCCCAGGGTGAGTCTTACCGCGTATACATGACCCAGATGGTCACAGGTTGAAGTCTAAACATGTTTTATTCTGTGATGTCATCAAAGTGTGTTCCCAAGAATATCTCCAGCACCATGGAAAGTTGGGAAAACCCATGGGGTGAAATTCTCAGGAAAGTCGGATTGTACATTAGAATCTTTTCTTACGGACTATACTATGTGGTTGTGGGACCTTGTTTTGTTTGTCCTTCGCTGTAGAGTACGATGGGAGGTTGACTTTCGCTGAAAAATTCAGATGCGCCTGCGCAGTACACAGGCAGGTCAGTGGTGGACGATTTGGGGTCGACGGGTCCAAATGAATGGTGCAGGGTGTCAGTTCGGAGCGGTCATGGAGTAGAGGTATGGTATACTGGTATGGTTTTTATTGGAAAGCCCTGTCACTTTGTGTATGCGCAGTCGAAAATGTGTAGAAAGAGGGCATTTGAGGTGGAAATATTGGGTAGGTGTTGTCATTTTTTCACGTGGAGTATAGTATGGGGTTAGGGACCTTGTTTTTTATGTCCCACGTCGTTGAGTATGATGGGAGGGGTCTCGAGGCCATTGGCTGAATTTCGCTGAAAATTTCTGAGCTTTCTGAACTCGCAATAGACAGGCAGGCCTGGGGTGGACATTTTGGAGTCTAGGTGAACCACCCATGGTCTAAATGGGCCGTGTGAGTTCTCATTTTGACGAGCCGAGTCAGGCTGGCATGGTTGTTGCTGGATGTTCCGTCAATCTGAGCATGCGCAGTCGAAAAATAGTAGAAACAGAGCATTTGAGTGGACGTTTTGGACTAGAGGTGGACCGTTCCTGGTCCAAATGGGCCGTGTGGGTGTCATATTGAAGAATTCGTGGGGTAGGGTTGCCTACCCCAAAGTCATTTCAGACCTTTATAGAGTCCCAACTGAAGACGGGAAATTATCTTCTCTAATCTCCAACTAACAACAGATTACGAAGTGGATTCATCAGAGCTGAGCAATATGGCGTTGACACAACGCTCGGTAACGCTCGCTGTATAAAGGCAGCCCTAAACGACAGGGAACATTCGGCGTTCAACCGTCAACATGGCTTATACCTGCTCTGAGTGCGAACGCACGTTCACCAGACATGACAATTTGATGTGACACCAGAAAACTTTCCATATAGACACCGAGGAACCCGCTGAGGCAGATACTGATGCAGAGACTGCTGAGAGTCTATCCACTGATACGGAGAGCTTGACCTCAGATAATCAGGCTGCATCACAGGGTCTGAGTGAGGAAGAACCCACCTCTTACGATCTTGCATGGGGTTATTAATACACATGCTAAGAAGATCGGAGATGCCGGCCAGGATAACTTACAACAGGCCTACACACCCATGCGCCCCGACATCAGAAAAACAGCCAAGGCGATCTATGAGCAGTATTGTCTGCTGCCGCTTGAAAAAAAGGTTACCCTATGCACCGAGTCATCATGAAGTACAAGCATCATTTAGAAGAGGATATGAGACTACCGCCCATGCGGTCAAAATGCGCGAACAGCTGTTCCAGAACATGTTGCCATTACAGTATCCTTGACTGCACGAAGACGCTTAGGAGAAACGGATAAAAGCTACCATGGCCGAAGATTGATACAACGATAAGAGCAGCCGAAAATGTGTTTAACGGACAAGAGCGACCATGACCTGCATGACCAAATGGAGGCTTCTGATTGTATACGATCAACCGACGATCCGTCTGATACACATCATACTTGAATTTTAGACACACCCAACGTGGCTCCCTCAGCTTGGGTTTGTTGTAATGGAGGGGATAATAATATGTATGAAAATTTATGAAAGTGTTGATCTTTCGTTCATCTTATTGCGTCAAAATGTAGTGAGAACTGATTGATGGAGAGTAAAACGAAGGGATTTCTAGACCTATTCCATATTCCTTATAACAGTATTAGCACCAAATTCAAAAAGACAATCATAGTATACATAAACATAGGCTTGTTTCCTAAAAGAGAGAAGTGGTCAACAGTTTTCAATGATGACGGCGAGACATCATGATGTTCCAAAAACATCAAATCCGTATCGCTGATCAGTATTCTTAATCCATAATATTCGTTGTAAAGTCGTCATCTAAAGAATGATGTATCTCAGTGACGCTTTGATTGTGTCTGTTCATATGAGTACCATGAGGATCTTGAAGTACATGGGTTCATACGGCCCCTAGCTCCGGGTTAAGCGGAATTAGACACAAGTTACGAAACGTAACGCCATAGATTTTGCACGCTACGCTCGTATTTTGCTATCAGCATGCGAATTTCGAACAAATCGCCACACCCGTCTGAGTCTACCCCATGATCGCTTCAAAATGACACTCAAAATGGCCTATTTTGACCACGGTGATCCACCAGAACTTAAATGCCCATTTCCTACTAGGACCAGGCTGCGCATGTGCAAATTGACGGCATTTTCAATAAAACGTTCACATGAGCGCTTCAATATGACGCCCCACACGGCCGTTTTGGACCATAGATGGTCTAGCTAGTCCCAAAAATCAACCCAGTTGCCCTTTTCATACTACACGACTGCGCATGCGCAGATTCTCGGCACTTCCACTATAAATCACCCAGTCTGAATCTACTCCACGAGTGCTTCAATATGACACCTCACAAGACTCATTTGGACCAAAGATGGCCCACATCGACTGTTACGTGAATATTCATGTGACCTCTCCAGGTCACCATGTGCTCCGACACTGACTGAAAGGACCGCCTGCCGGCAGTTACTCACATGCTCCTATGTAGTCAACTCTGTATAGTAAAGCTCTAGTCTTATAGCTGAACACTCTTGTCCTTGGCTCATTACCAGATCAAGTTCTTTACTCTGATAAGGAACACGTAACATGGTGGCAGCGGTGGGATATCTTCGCTCATGAAGCATCACGACAGGAACTACCGATTCATCTACTTTCAGTTGATGTTCACCTGGTAAAGTTCCAAGTTCACCGTCGAACACTTCCGGATATTTGTCGACCAGAGAGACTGCAAGAACTCTGTCGACGTTCTCGTTGTTGACGGTAACGAGTTTCATTTGCTCAGCAGCTTTCAGCCCGATCAGGTCGCATTACTCCTGCATACCATGGGCGAAGAGGCACTGAAAGTTTATAATGGCTTTCATTTTGACACTGCTGACGCTGATAGAACAGTACAGGAAATACTGGAACGTTTTGATGGATTCGTGGTCGGTGAGGTTAATGAGACCTACGAACGCTATATCTTCAACAAGCGTAATCAGAATGAAGGGGAAGGATGTTACGTGAATATTCATGTGACCTCTCCAAGTCACCATGTGCTCCGACACTGACCGAAAGGACCGCCTGCCGGCAGTTACTCACATGCTCCTATGTAGTCAACTCTGTATAGTAAAGCTCTAGTCTTATAGCTGAACACTCTTGTCCTTGGCTCATTACCAGATCAAGTTCTTTACTCTGATAAGGAACACGTAACATCGACCACCTCACTCAATTGGCCTTTTCTACAATTCTACGCCTTCGCAAACTCAGATTTACGAAACTTCCACCACATTCCATCTCAGTCGAACTTGACCCCACGAGCGCTTCAAAATGACACCTCAAACAGCCCATTTGGACTACAGATGGTCCACCTCGATCCCAAAATATCCACCGTACTGTACAGGCCCAACATAACTTTTCCGCGAAATTTAGCCATTGGCATCGAGACCCTTCCCGTCGTATTATACAGTGCGAGACAGTAAAAATAATACCCACGCCCCAAAATATCCTTGAAAATATTAGCATGTACAGTCCGTCTTTCCTGGGCATTTCAGCCCATGGGGGTGCCCCCACTTGCCGTTATGCTCGGCATAGTGTTGGAGAGTTCAGGGACTCTACCCACACTTTGATGACGTCATGAAATAAGCCTGTTGAGACTTGTTTGGCCTCGAGTTGATGACGTCAAAAAACAAGCGACTGGGGCGTAAATAAACACGCACTACTTTTTGGTGGTGGAAGGAGTGATCTTATCGCTTATCACTTAGTAGCCCACTCATGAGTTCGACCGACACGCTGTTCGCTGTGAAGCTGCCTTTTCCCCCAATTGGTATTGGTATCCATCGTGCCCCTGTGCCGGGGATTAATTGTCCCCGTGGAACAAGCGTGCTGTCAACTGAGACTCTTTAGGTACTCGGTCGTACGACAACAGTGTCTCGATGTAGATCCGATAGGGATACGTGTTGGCCGAGTCACTGATCAGTTTGTCGCTGAGCGAAATTCCACCGGCTGAATCATACAGTGTAGTCGGAGCTTTGTCGGCCCCACCGTTTCCAGGTTCACGATGTTGGTCCCATCCACACGTAGGATCTTTGCTTTGTACGTATGGGCTAAATCCACAGAGACCTTATCCACACTGATGGTGAATTCATTGTTGCAGAAGAGAGGGAGATGTTCCACGCATAGCCCCTATATCTGCACTGGTCTGCGTTGGCGGTAATGTTCATACATCAGATTCTTTATTGACGGGGCTGCTGGACATGTTATCCCAATTATGTCTTGCTTCTTCGTCGATGTGTGTCGTCAGTGAATTGGTCGTAGACTGCTGCGAGATCTTGAAGGTGCAGATCTTTTATTCCCTACGGTTCATTGTGCTTTATCGACTAAGATTCCTTCCACTTCTTTAGCTTGGCGGTTTACACCCTTCCGGTCGAGGTCACCGCTGAATGCAGCATCGCGGGCTTGGGCCCCACTTCGAACAGCTTATTATCCGACCGCTTCCACGCCACGCGTCACCAGTGACAGAAACGTTCCGAGCACGTGCCTCAGCCCATGTCCGCGTAAAATATGTGTCTCACTGAGCACGAGTAAACCACCTTCGGGTTGACGGGTGTAATAATCCATATAGCAGCGGGCAATGCAATTGTAAGGCACCTACCATACAAAGTTGGAAGAGTGCGCCTGTCGAAAATGAGTTATGACCACCAATTTCCCAATTTCGAAAGTCATCGTGGTGTCAGCCGTTATATCCATAATGCTGGTACTAATGTCAGCTGTCGGACCGGCAGATAGAGCACGTGGTTAAAGCTCTATGTGAATTAATCTCCGTATTTGCTTTTCACACTGACAGACGCGTAGCAGGTGCGCGTCGTGATCACCGAAAATGTGCCCGACGATCAATCCGAATAGATATAGAGGCCGTATCAGCCAGCCTTGAGAGTCCTGCACTTGACCATATGCATCAAAGCCTCGATGAATATTTTGGGTTTCTAGACTGGCCTTCGGCCAAGTGAAGCTATATGTGTTATCCTCTTACACGATTCGTACAACGTCATGTCATTTTGTACGTTATACCACGAGTAACGGTAAAGCATGTTCACTGGGCCACATTCCCAGCGTCCAGGAGGGTGTGAAGAGTTTGGCATCTGCCTGACGTAATGAGCTACGGTGTTGTTGGACAACGCCTTACCTGAGCTATTACTGGGCAGTGTGAGGTAAAACATCATGACACAGGTTCTCAGGTCACCAACAAGCGTATTGGGCGTTATAACTTCCGGGGTGTAGCTACCCGCCGCTACTGTATCTCCTGCTGCATTCAGGTCCAGCGCGTGGGTTACCCACACATTTTTGTGGTATGTTTTTCAGTTCTCGCGCAAACTCATCCCTTTCATGTGGGTCTGGCAGTAACTCTTGTTGATGCATCATGCCATTCACCAAATCGGTCATGTGTGTGCCAGGGACCACTTGGTGCCGTACGAGCAGTTAACCTTTATTATTCCAGGTTATCATAGGATTGAATTTTACCAGCTCTAACATGTGTTACAGCGTGTTTCATGCGCATGAATGGTGCCGGTACGCAGTCGGGGATTGTCTCGACAGGTGCAGCAGTTCAGTGAGATCTCTCGCGTTTTAAACATAACCAGGTAGAGGGCGTTCAAACTGATTTTCCGATGTTCGTTGATTTCACTGAACATATTTTGCAGAATGTAGTGGTTCCTGGTTTTATAGACGTTTCTCCGGATTAGGCGAGATCCAGAAATCGAACGAAATGGGCCAGCCTTGCCATTTCACGAATTGAAACGTTTTGCCTCACCATCGCTCGGTTTTCAGGATGCGCTCCACGGTGTAGTAGCCTTGCAGTGTAATTCTTTCTCGCAAACTGCCTCTCGCAAAAATTCATCTTGAATGATTTCCAGTTACTACACCTGCGGTTGTTGGGTTACACGGTCTTTGATGACAGAGTGCTCAGCGCTCCAGTTGGGTAGTTGACAATTCTTGAACGCATCCTTGAATTTACGGACCCGTACAGTGTCCCCGATATTGAATACCTACTTCCAAGTGGTTGTGGTTGCATGGTGTAGAAGACACGCTGGACTTGGGCTTCATTGCGGTAACGGCAATGGGCGCTTTCTGAATACTTCGGTGATACGCTCGACTGGAAGGGCCACGTTGTACCATCGTGTATTCTTGTACATGCGGCCTTTGGACATCGGATTGGTCCTTTACACAACGGAAGTCTTAATTGGTCTTGCTGCACGCGTGAAAGAAGGGCACCTTCTGGGCTTTTATCAAATACTGAAAGAGTCTGTCGTGGAATTCCGTGCCTTCATCGCTTTGCAATACAGCGGTTTGCGACCCGCCTTGAAGATGCGCTTGAGTGTATTCACGAGATTATCTCCCGTTTTCGTCCGGATGGGTACAACCCACGCATACTTAGACAGGATATCGATGCAAATCAATATATACCAATTACCATCGTTGTGTTGGCGAAGGCAACCATGTCATCCACTTTCCATTGCGCATATATACCAACAAATACGATTCGGTTCGGTAGAAAATGGTGGCGATGTAAGGTATAGGTGTCTTTGTTTTTTTAACAATCTCGGCGATAGACGAATGCCCTGGTTCTTCTGTTTGGTGAATGACGTCTTGGGATGTTGTCCACCCTTTTATAGGGCTCCCACAGTGTCGAATGAACATATTCGGGTTGGCTATGGCGTCGTCCATTGGCGTCGGAAGACGGGTGTCAATTTTCGGCAAGGCATGACAGTAGGTCGTTGAGGTGAGAACCGGATAGTCAATCCTCTTGTTCTCCGCTTTATAGCTGGGATTGATTATATGTTCTCTGGGTTCCGCCAGTGCGTCATCCATAGCACGCGACAAGGCTAGTTGGTCGGGTGAGTCCTCCTTAACAGGTGGTCCACAATATGCACCACCTTCCCGAGAACCTTCCATAAGATCGGGGTCTAGGGTGTTGCCTCTGGTGGGGTATGTCCTGGTACATTCCAAACGTGCGAAGATAGGCCCAAGATGTACTTAGATGGCGTGCTAAATTTCGGCGAGGATGCCCCCAAGCCCACCGCTCAACACCCGTTCAATTTAGTCCACCCGTTACGGAGTAGGCTAACCGTATTAGATGTGCAGTGACTGAGTCACAAATAACCCAGTCTTCAACAATGGTGACCTTATCCTAATAGACGTGTGATCTAACCTCGTAGGACTCGCAACATGGTTAAGCGTGACCTGACTTCGTGTGGTACTGAACAATGGTGAGCACTGATCTTGAAAAGCCGGCATATTTTATGGACCCACTGCCGGCTTTTAGATCCACCAATTTCTATTGGTTCGCGCTGAATTTTCTCGCTAGCTGATGGGTCTGTTAGCCCGAGCGGTACAGCTTTTTGAAGGTAGAATTGACCTCTAAAGTCAACCGAAAGTGACGTCACAAAAGGTCAATTAACATTAAAGTGACTGGAGAGTATGAAGGTATGATTGACCTCTGACCTTTAAACACCGGATGTGACGTCACAAACTTATCCGAAGTGACATTAGTGTGCTATCCGGAGGTCCGTTTTTCGGCAACCATTGTCGTAAATCTTCAAAATCTTATTCATATATATTTTCAGATTAAGCCATTATTTTAAGACGCAGTACTGATATGTTAAAGAAAATTGAAACTCGAACATTTCCCTCCAAGCTTGCTTCACTTTTCCAAGAAAACCCCTTAAAAAGTCGAAAAATGATCAAATTCGACCCAATTTCCAGAAAAATCGGCAACAACGATTCCAATTAAATTTCTGTCTCGCCTTTCCAGTGGGTCTAACCTACCCGCTTATGGTTAGATTCTTCGTCGAAGTTGTATCATGATTTTTATGCACAGCCAAGGAGCATAACTGAGGCAGGACAAAATTTACTCCGAAACCATCACATACAAAAGACGACTTGAAGCTCTGTGTGGGTGTCAAACGCATTAATTCATCGACGCCGGGCGTTAAAACCGCGTCAACATAATTAGATTACAAATAAATATCACATTCAAGATCGAAATAGCAGTCGGTTCCATCTTTGCGCCAGTGGCGAAACACTCGAACCAATAACGTCAAAAGAGTTTACTATCTTATTGTCAATGTCAATGACTCGTTTCTTGAAAATATAAACAAATTTCCGGATAAGTTCTTGGAAAGATAAAACTCTTTTGTTAACAAGTGAGTGAATAGAATTTAACGTCACTTTCAACAATATTTCAGCAATATCGCGACGAACCAACAAATCAGCAACCCATCCAAGTTGTGTTCCTGCTACTTCAGAGAAGAAATCTGTGAAGCAACATGGAACCAGACACCCTCCATCCACCCTATAAAACACTGAAGACAGCACACAAGACACAGACAGGACGCTTACATGGTGCAATAAAGACAAGTGACATTATCACATTTTCGAGTTCCTATTGCTTCTCAGCAAAATGCATTGAAGCAACAGGAACCCGTTAACAAAAGTCTGAGAGGCACTGTGCCGACTATTCAAACCTACCAGCCACCTGAAGGTATTATTGTAACAGACAGTAATTTTATGCATTTTCACTGAACAATACAGGTTACAACAATATGATTTGAACAGACGACATTTGATTTCATCAGAAACAAATAAAAAATCTCCGAAGGAGCATATTGGCTCGTATTCGTAGAGAACGATATTGTCTCATGATATCAAGATCATCGACGCGAGTAGTAGGTAGACCGCAAATTCATTATTATTTTGCCGGGGGAGGTAACTCTTGCATCCACCAGGGGGCGCTGTCCCGTATGACGTCACTAACGGTCTGGGTGAATGGAGCGTGATCTCTGTATGACGTCACTTCCGGTTTGGGTGAATGGGGCAAAGAGATCGAAAGCTACCTCCATCACAGGAGAGTTCCAATCTAGGGGGCGCCACCAGCTCAAGGTCACTATAGTTCCGGCAAAGGCCCCCTGGGCATGTATTCTTCCGCGGTGATGCGGTCTGGTGGTGATGCGGTCGCGGAGAAAAAGTAGTCCCCAGACTTCAAATACGCTGCATGGTCCGATTGGGTCGAGTGAGGTATCAAAGTGAAGCATTCGTGAAGGGGCATCCAGTCATGGGTGGGTGTATGTAAAATTAGGATTTTTTCCCGAAACTATAAAAAGCGGAACACGGACTTTACCCCTAAAATAGGGGAAAACACCTATCAACCCTAGCCAAAAGGGCTAATATCGGTCCCCGGGCTTATTGGGACCTGCCTATCAAGTCAATGGGGTGGGTGCATGTAAAATTAGGATTTTTTCCCGAAACTATAAAAAGCGGAATACGGACTTTACCCCTAAAATAGGGGGAAACCCCTATCAACCCTAGCCAAAAGGGCTAATATCGGTCCCCGGGCTTACTGGGACCTGCCTATCCAGTCAATGGGGTGGGTGCATGTAAAATTAGGATTTTCCCCCGAAACTATAAAAAGCGGAACACGGACTTTACCACTACAATAGAGGTCTGTATTATACAATATAAGGGAAAATGGCTGTATGGGGTATGGGGATGGTCAATTTTTTTCGTGGGCTTTACTATGGCTTGTGGGGTCGCGGTTTTCTCGTTTTGCCAAGAAAATGACAATGGGAAGGGTCCCGGAGCGAATCGGTAAAATTTTTGGGAAAAGTCACCGAGGTCTGTATATAGGCCCATAGGCTGGCCATGGGGGGTATAGGTCCAACCTGGGAAATTCACACACGTTCATTGTGATATGGGTTGCTTGGATTTGTTTTTCACGTCTCGTCATTTAGAACACGATGGGAAGGGCCCCGGAGCGAAACGGTGAAATTTTTGGAAAAAGTCACCGAGGCCTGGGTAGGCCCATAGGCCTATACTGCATGGCTATGGGTGTATAGGTCCATACGGGGTGGACGTTTTGGGATCTAGGTGGGCCACTAATGGCCCGATGGGGTCGAGTGAGGTATCAATGTGAAGCCTATGTGAGGGGGCATCTGATGGGATGAGTGCGGGGTTGAAATATCGTCACTCTGCGCATGCGCAGTGGACAAAGGGTATGGAAATAGACGTTTTGGGGTCTAGGTGGGCCACTAGTGGGCCGATGGGATCGAGTGAGGTATCCATGTGAAGCCTATGTGAGGGGGCTAGACTAGGGTGTCGTTTCCATTCTGCTGCGCAGGTCACGTGGGTTGTGACGTCACTTCCGGGTTTCACCTCCAAACCCAGAAGAGTTCCAATGTTCCCTTAGACGTCCGGATGTTCGACATCCGGGGTTTTTCCCGGCCCGGGCCGGCCCGCCCCCGCCGCAGCGCGCGCGCGCGGGTTCTCCGGCCGTGCGCGGATGAATGTCGGGTCAAAAGGTCAAAGATCACATCCAGGTCAAAAGGTCCAAGGTCTCCCTTTCGGCAAGGTTCGGAGACAATGTTGCGGCATCGATATACAGAGCTTGAACCCCAAAAGGTGATTGTAAATTAACCTGGGAAGGATGGGCAGTTCCATTTGGACCAATCAGCGGTCGAGAAAAAGAGCCAATGAGCGATCGATAAAAGAACCAATGGACGGGTACTAGAATTTCGCTCACGTCTGCGCCTACATCCGGGTACTGGGATGCTTTCGCCTACGTCCGCGCCTACATCCGGGTTCTTGTACACCCGGGTAATGTTTTCTGGACATGGATGGGTTACCTTTGGCTCCATTCTAGGCCACTGATTGGCTAATACGGTGTTCAAAGCCAGTTTCATGCATTATGCTCATATAGAAAACACACAAGACAGAGTTTTTTGGTGAGATCTCATTTTGTTTTTTATTCAGTAACAACAACAACGTGAGAACAACCACGTGAAAACTGAAGCCCGGAACAGGGGGCTTGTACATTGAAAGAACTGAAGCCCAGAACAGGGGGCTTGTAAACTTAAGCCCAGAACAGCGGGCTTGTGTACATTGAAAGAAGTTAAGCCCAGAACGGGGCTTGTACATTGAAATGACGGGCGGCCCAGTCATATACGACTACATCGCGGTCCTCGGCCTTGGGGTACTCGTCAAACATCTGTACGATGGTAGATAAGGATCTTCCCCGGCATCGATGGTACAGGTAAAACAAACAATATTGTCCGCACACGCTACTGGCCAGGCTTTGCAACGTTTGACTGTTCCAACACCACGTCTCTGTGCCTTGATCCATGAAGTCTGTTAAATCGGGATGGAGGGGTGGCAGGCCGTACGGGTCAAAGTATTCGCCCTGCTGTTCTGTCAAGTACACGCCCACCCAATGTTCACTGGGCCGATCCATCGGGTCCGTGTTGAGAACGTAAGCAGCAGGATACATACGGTCTAATGGGAACACATTCATGAACAATTCCCTTGTGAAACACCATAAGCATGTGTCTCTGTCATTCTCCAGCACGGTGGTTATCTGGTCTCGTATCCAGCTGGAAACCGTGGTAACACCACACGACTCGGGCAATGGGTGGGGCGATCATGCTGTCGGCGTGTTGAAGGAGCTTCCTGACGAAGTGCGTTTTGCCGGAGCCCGTCGGTCCTGCGATGACGCAAGTGAAGGGATGCTGCCACCGAGGGTCCATGGTTCGAGCTGTATGCGCCGTCGTGGTAACCCGCTCTTGTAAATTTCGTACGAGTGAACTGGAGTGGTGGTGGTGGGTACAACGTCGGTCGTCGTTGTCTGTTCACTGTGAGTGATGATGGTGGTGGGTATAACGTCGGTCGTCGTTGTCTGTTCACTGTGAGGGATGAAATCCGGTGGGTTTTCAGACGTAGTGGGTGTTCTTGGTGTAGGTGTGGAGCTTGGTGTGGAGCTCGACGCGGCTTGTACACGGGGTGTGGTGGTGACTGGGCTCGATACGGGGTTGACTGGTGCTATCTGTAGACCGGTTTCACTGATGGCTGGTGTTCTCAGTTGGTTAAGTAGCGTGCTGACATAGGCTACGTCGTAAACACACACCTCCGTACAACACACTCAGCAGGGTTAGCACTATCACCACAAAGCCCACTTGCGCTTTGCGCGTTTTGGGAGACGCTGTGTTCAGAGGCAGCTGCTGCTTGTCCATAGCACCGTGGTCGAACGTGGAATGAAGGATGACGGTAGTGGTGTCTGGCGTTATAGTCGTTTCACCTGGTTGACAGCGACCCAGGAATTGAAGGAACTGGGCCAGCCTTGCCATTTGACGAAATGAAACAGTTTGCCACGTCGACGCTCCGTTTCCAAAATCTGCTCCACCGTGTAGTAGTCTTGCTGTGTTTTTACGACAGGCCGTAATTCCATCTCGTAAAACGTCCCTAGCAACGGTTCACCTTGAAGATCTTCCAGTTCATATACTCGCTGCTGTCGGGGTAGGCGCCGTTTAATCAGGAAGTGCTCATCGCTCCAGTTGGGCAAGTAACTTTTCTCACTTTACTGATCCGTACAGGGTCCCCGACCTTGTACACCGCCTTCGTCGTTCGCTGCCATTGCCTGGGGTACAAGACACGCCGGACTTGGGCTTCATTGCGTTGGGTCACGGTAATGGGGGCTCTCTCTATACTCCGATGATAGGCTCGATTGTAACCACTCACAAGTTTCGGGAGAACATCGATGTACCGCCTTGTATTCTTATAGGTGAAATATTTATACATGCGGCCTTTGAATGTCCTGTTGAACCTTTCCACCACGGAAACCTTGGTCTCGTTGTACGTATGGAAGAAAAACACCTTCTCGGCTTTCAGAAACTGTTGGAACGGTCTGTTGAGGAATTCCGTGCCTTCGTCGGTTTGCAAATACAAAGGTTTGCGCCCGGTCTTGAAGATGTCTTTGAACGCCGCTATGAGATTCGCCCCCGTTTTCGTCCGGATGGGTACCACCCACGCATACTTCGACAGGATATCGATGCACGTCAAGATATACCGATTCTCATCGTTGTGTTTGGCAAAGGCGCTCATATCGACAAATCCGCTTGCCACTGGGCATCTATTCCTCCCACGATGACCCGGTTCCGTAGAAAATGGCGACGGACAGATCGATGTAAGGTATAGGTGTCTTGTTTTCTTAACCAATCCCGGACTTGGGCACGTTGTATCCCCTGGGGTTTGGCCGCTCGATAGAGAGCCGACAATGCACTATAGGCCGCCGGACTGTCGGGACTGTAGTATAAGTTATCCAACACCTTCTCCCAGCGCTTCATGGTGACAAATGATGATGGACCCTGGCTCTATCGTTTATTTATAACGGGTATATCTTGTCCACGATGGGCACCACTTTCTCGAAGGCTGTCCACAGATCGGGGTCTAGGGTGAAGCCTCGCGTAGGGTCTTGGTAGCGGCCCAGGCGTGGGAAGATGGGTCCACGGTGTACGTAGATGGCATTGTCTATGTGGATGAGGTGTCCGTCGAGCTCGCCGCTCAACACCCGTTTAAATTTGGTCCAGCCGTCACGGTGTAGCGTAACCGTATTCGATACGGTCTCAGCGCGCGACCAGCAAACATCTCCACGGTCTTCCACGAGGGTGACTTTATCTTCATAGACGTGTAACCCCACCCGGGGTGTAAGGGGAAGGATGGCTCGTAGGACTGGTGACATGCTTGATCCAATGACGAACGGTGAATGACACACACTCTGCCTGACCCTCGTATTTATGGTGAGGTCCCACTGTCAATGCCACAGCGCCAGGGTCAATAGGGCACAGACTATTGTGAGGCCAACCAGCCGTCGCTGGTTCCGGCGTGAGCGCTCGTGGTCCATAGCCCGAGCATCAAGCATGGCTGTCATAGTCCAGTAGTGGTGAGTGATGGCACACCTCTCCATCGAGTGCACTCTGTCGAGGACCGCTTCTGTGAACTCGTTCAGGATCTGGCGTCGCCCCTCGTTGTCGTCGCCATCTGCAAACATGGACCGGACCACTGCTCGGTAACCCGTGAGTGAATTAACCACGGTGGCATGCTGTAAAATGCGAGTCGCATAGGGCTGGATCTCCGTCATGGCTCTGCAACCGTAGAAATGAAGGTGTGGGATCCAGAGGGACGTGTTTTATAGACCATGTCACACATGCGCGCCTAGATGTAGCTCTACGGGTGTAGTCCGTGATACGTACTATTCTGATTGGTTATGTGGCTCCTATAGAGATAGTACCTTATCGACAATGGGGACTACTTGTTCCAAAGCCGTCCATAGATCGGGGTCCAGGGTAAAACCACCGTCGTTCAGACAGAGGAGTCGAGCGAAAAAGGGACCGCAGAAAATGTAGACGTCGTCACACAGGTGAATGCTATCACCGTGCAGGTCACCCAACAACACCCGTTTCAAGGTAGTCCATCCTTCCGGTGACAAAGAGACGTGCGCTTTGGGTTCAGGCGTACACCAACACCTAAGTCCGCTATCGATGAGGTCCACTCGTTTGGGGTACAACAATAGGGTGCAGTCAGGTGTAAACCTCCGGGTAGCCACAGTCCCTTCTTTCACCTCGGGGTGTAGTAAGTCATCCACCTCGGGGAGTACATCTTTCAGTGCCATCCATAAGGGTGGACAGAGTGTGATATAGGTACCTCCACTCTGTTCCAACCGGGGAAAAAGGGAATCCTCTCCAGCAGTGCGTATGTGCACGCCGACTTCCACGTGCATGAAATCCCTTTCGGGCTCTTTTCCCTGTAACAATCGTGTCAATAGAGTCCAGCCTGATAGCGATAACAAAATTTTCAGCTTCTGCGGTGCGTCTTGGACCAGCTCCAGGTGATCGTCATTGACGATGAGGTAGACGTCGAACGTCAGTTGGAATAACGCAAGCTCTGTTCCGCTCGCTGCCATGGTGGGGAATGAAAAGCGAACGGTTAGAGAGGTGGCTTTATAGTGTACCTGTTGGGTAGGGTGTTATACACCGTGTGAGTCATGGGCACTTGTTATACTCGCTTGCGCCATAAGGTCAATAAGGTTAGAAATGCGCTTTTTTCTACTACGCCCTGTGACGGCCCTTCGTGAATGGGCGTAACCTGTGAACATCATAGGAATGCATGTAATAACCTGTCTGTGGGGTTTTCCACAATGTCGTTCACCTTCGTGTCTTTTCGGGTACGTCCGTGTCTTTTCGGTAAAGTCCGTGTCTTTTCGGTAAAGTCCGTGTCTTTTCGGTAACGTCCGTGTCTTTTCGGTAACGTCCGTCATCCGGGTATATATGAGGGTCTTGAGGGGGGCGACTGTATGTGACGTGTTGTATGTGTTTTTCTCGGCGACGTCCGTGTCCATCATCCGGGCACATCACGTCTGCGCCTGCATTGGGGTATGTATGAGGCTCTTCATGCGCGTGCGCGCTGCGGATTCACCCACGCACTGCCGGAGATGACGCGCCCGCTGCGGCATCAGATCACCCCTGCGCGCGCGCGCGCTGCGGCCGGGGCGGGCCGGGCCGGGCCGGGCCGGGCCGGGCCGCGAAAAACCCCGGAGGTTGAACATCCGGACGTCTAAGCGAACATTGGAACTCTTCTGGGTTTGGAGGTGAAACCCGGAAGTGACGTCACAACCCACGTGACCTGCGCAGCAGAATGGAAACGACACCCTAGTCTAGCCCCCTCACATAGGCTTCACATGGATACCTCACTCGATCCCATCGGCCCACTAGTGGCCCACCTAGACCCCAACACGTCTATTTCCATACCCTTTGTCCACTGCGCATGCGCAGAGTGACGATATTTCAACCCCGCACTCATCCCATCAGATGCCCCCTCACATAGGCTTCACATTGATACCTCACTCGATCCAATCGGTCCACTAGTGGCTCCCCTAGATCCCAAAACGTCTATTTCCATACACTTTGTCTATTGCGCATGCGCAGAATGACGATATTCCTACCCCACATCCATCCCATCGGTTGCCCCCTCACATAGGCTTCACATTGATACCTCACTCGACCCCATTGGGCCATTAGTGGCCCACCTAGATCCCAAAACGTCCACCCCGTATGGACCTATACACCCATAGCCATGCAGTATAGGCCTATGGGCCTACCCAGGCCTCGGTGACTTTTTCCAAAAATTTCACCGTTTCGCTCCGGGACCCTTCCCATCGTGTTCTAAATGACGAGACGTGAAAAACAAATCCAAGCAACCCATATCACAATGAACGTGTGTGAATTTCCCAGGTTGGACCTATACCCCCCATGGCCAGCCTATGGGCCTATATACAGACCTCGGTGACTTTTCCCAAAAATTTCACCGATTCGCTCCGGGACCCTTCCCATTGTCATTTTCTTGGCGAGACGAGAAAAACGCGACCCCACAAGCCATAGTAAAGCCCACGAAAAAATTGACCATCCCCATACCCCATACAGGCATTTTCCCTTATATTGTATAATACAGACCCCTATTGTAGGGGTAAAGTCCGTGTTCCGCTTTTTATAGTTTCGGGGGAAAATCCTAATTTTACATGCACCCACCCCATTGGCTGGATAGGCAGGTCCCAGTAAGCCCGGGGACCGATATTAGCCCTTTTGGCTAGGGTTGATAGGGGTTTTCCCCTATTTTAGGGGTAAAGTCCGTATTCCGCTTTTTATAGTTTCGGGAAAAAGTCCTAATTTTACATGCACCCACCCCATTGACTTGATAGGCAGGCCCCGATAAGCCCGGGGACCGATATTAGCCCTTTTGGCTAGGGTTGATAGGGGTTTTCCCCTATTTTAGGGGTAAAGTCCGTGTTCCGCTTTTTATAGTTTCGGGAAAAAATCCTAATTTTACATGCACCCACCCATGACTGGATGCCCCTTCACGAATGCTTCACTTTGATACCTCACTCGACCCAATCGGACCATGCAGCGTATTTGAAGTCTGGGGACTACTTTTTCTCCGCGACCGCATCACCACCAGACCGCATCACCGCGGAAGAATACATGCCCAGGGGGCCTTTGCCGGAACTATAGTGACCTTGAGCTGGTGGCGCCCCCTAGATTGGAACTCTCCTGTGTTGGAGGTAGCTTTCGGTCTCTTTGCCTCATTCACCCAAACCGGAAGTGACGTCATACAGAGGTCACGCTCCATTCACCCAGACCGGAAGCGACGTCATACGGGACAGCGCCCCCTGGTGGATGCAAGAGTTACCTCCCCCGGCAAAATAATAATGAATTTGCGGTCTACCTACTATTGACGCGTAAATCATTAGTGATTACGTCAAGGTACGTAAATACTACAGACACATACTTCGGTTTAATTATCACCATTTAAATAGAATTCGGATGATTTGTCACAGATTACCTGCTTGTGCATCAATTTAAGTGTGGGCAACATCTCGTTTCAACGCATTAACTTCACACAGATTCAGATTCAGATTCGTTTATTGGCGCAAACACAAATCACATTGGTTAAGGCCAGTAACAGTATACATGAACAAGTGTATGATTTTACATGGCTCAACAGAGGCTCGAATTGTTTTCAATTATTTCAAAACTGGTACATGTCAATCTGCCTGTACAGAATATCAACTGACTCTCCTGTCGAAGCTTTGTATTACAAATTTAGCAAATACTCTGGTGATTTTAAAACTATCACATTTTAAAAGTTTGGTGAACAATATACGAGAATGATACTCTGAATTGGGGACGGTCAGACCCAATTCACGAAATAGCGACAATCTTAGATCAGCATTATTTAAACAATGCATAACAAAATGATACTCATCCCCAATAGAGCCCACACAAAACTGGCACGTTCGACCGTTCCTGGGTATAATCGGTTTATGGTAGCGGCCAGTTTCGATTTCTAGCTTATGGTTGCTTATTCTTAGTTTGGTAAGCATCACTCGTTGAGAAGTAGTTAACTTATAAGAGAGATACTTCTCAAAGCCATAGTCTTGTTTAAATGAAGCATAAGTATCCAGTTTATGATTTGATGGACTGGACATCGTACTTCGCCAATTCTGTGTAAACTCGTCTGTTATTCTACTGGCAAACAATCGTGGAAAATGGCTGGTACTAATAATTGCCTGCTGAAGCCAAACATCATAAAAACCATGGGTGGACAATATTTTTTTGATTCTACTGCAATAAGTATTGGGATAGTTAACAGCAAGCTGAAGATTATGTAAATAAGCCTGTTTAACAAGTCTCGAGTTTGGTAAACTCACTAAACAGCACCAGTATTTGATCGCGCTAATATTAGCAAAACTGTCATGGGTAGCCTACCCATCTCTGCTCGTACAGCTGAGTTACATGCCTTCTTGTTAACACCAAGTGTAAATTTACAGAATTTTGTATGAACAGCTTCAATAGGATTAGACTCTGGAAGCTCGTTAACTCCCCAAACTTCAGAGTTATATAAAATGATAGGTTTTATCACAGAGTCGAAAATCTTAGTGCACAGACTTGGTCTTGGGTCATCTCCAACAAGCTGGCAGATCTTATAAAAAGCTTTCAAACCTCGACCTTTTAAATTTTCCAGCGCTTTTGACCATTTTCCATTGGAACAAAAGAGTGTTCCAAGGTAAAGAAACTGGTGAACAATCTCAACAATATTATTACCAATGTAGACATGAAAGTTTGGTGAACGACCAGACTTGGAAAAACACATAGCTTTTGTTTTCTGAAAATTAATTGACAAATGCCACTTGGTGCAGAAAGCTTGCAATTTTGCTAAGGCATTATTCAGACCTTCAGGTGAAAGGCTCAGTATAACAAGATCATCTGCATATAGTAAGCAATATAAAATGAAATTTCCCAAGACTACAGGATCGCAATCCTCACCAAATATATCAGGAAGGTCATCAATAAAAATATTAAACAGTGTGGGACTCAAATTATTACCCTGTAATACACCTCGGCTAGATACAAAACTATCAGATACACCATCACTCAATCTTATGCGCATGGACGGGTCGGAGTACATAGACTTAATGATATTATATATATTACCAGTAACATCTGCTTTGAGGAGTTTGTACAGTAAACCACACCTCCATACCGAGTCAAAAGCCTTGCGCAGGTCCACAAAACAAGCATAAACGCGTTGATTTTGATTTATGTGTGACTCTATTACAGACTGCAAAATAAATACATTGTCAGACGCACTGTGGTCTTTACGAAAGCCACATTGGGATTCATTTGGTTTGTCAAGAGCTTCCAAGTGACTTTGCAATCTCTTGTTCAAAATGGAGCAGAATAACTTAGATACATAACACAAGGGGAAGTTGGGGTTATGATTAGTGTGTCCACGTATTTACTACCCTAGTGGAAATGCCAGGTTTCAGGTATCGTTTAATGAAACTTACTCCCATATGCCTCAACCACCGTCCTTCCTCTTGTCAAATTTCAATTTTTTATTTTGAGAAACCCCCTGCACCCTATCCAAACTGGGGAGGCTCAGACCCCTCAACTTTAAAATTTCCCAAAGAGTGAGATTTAGCGAATATCCCAGCACTTAAGGCGAGGGTCTAGGGGCCGCCTAGGCCCCGGAAGCTCTGGGGTTCTAGATGGCGCTGGAGACGCGTTCTGGCCAATTTTAGAGGAATAAAATCATAAATCATCACTTAGTTTTTACTCATTTTTTTAGTTGTTTTGCTGATGGACGTAAGAATATTTCTTGTATTTTTGGAAGGCCTATATGATATTTGTCACCAAATATATTGCATAGGCCTTATACAATTCAATTCAATTCTTTATTGGCACTAACACAATTCACATTGGTTATGGCCGAGAAACCATATCAAACACACAATAGTTCAGTGTACTACAAGAAATAGTAATACATGATGTATATGTGATCAAAAAATTTAACCACCCACCTGGGATTATTTCATCTCCATCGTTAAAATATTGGAAGTTATAGCGTCATGCAAGTCCTGACCCCATGTCAGACATTTTGACAGCCTGGTTCCCCATACTGCGTTGTGCGTATTATAGGGCCTGAGGGTGCCCGATATGACAGGAAGCCGATGAAACGGTTTTTGAGCGGGAACGTATCATAAAACATATGACGACGCAAGGCTGACGACGGTGATTCCCATAGGACATTTATGTGCGCCATGTGCGTCGGGACACCGACAATTTTGAGCAAAAGACGCGTGTTTTACAGTTTTTTTATTGAAGTGGCGGATGCGTGAGATTTAGGGTTGGCTGCGTGAGTAAGATTGAAGCCCATGCGTGAGTCTCACACGCCGAATGCGTGAGACTTGATAGGTCTGGAGGTTGCAGCCCCCCCCCCCCCCGCTTCCGCCGCCCCTGAAACCGAAACTTGAAAATTAAGGGTCAAATTTCAAGTTTTGATTTCGAAAAACAAAACAAGAAACGATAAATAAAAATTGAACTGTGCAAGGTTACACGGACCATGTTACAATCCACTACATAATTATGGCAAATTTATATCCGTTTAGAAATGAAGAGAACTCAACCTATTCTCCAACTTTACAGATTCAGATTCGTTTATTGGCGCAAACATAACATGACATTTCAACAGCCCGCGTTCTTTTGCTCATCCCACTTGATCTGGGACTGAACGAATCAGGAGAGTTGATACATCTGATTACGTCAGTAGGTCAAACATTACAACACTGCAATTTAAACAAAGGATTAACCCTGCATCCACACAAGTACATCAACGCAAGTGTTCTTCAAGTTGTACAGCCTACAGTTATTCAGTTAGGCATCTTCATAAATGAAAATTTGTTTCTATGAAGAATTTATACATTGTTGCTAAAATAAGACACACTTGTATCAATTGAATGATAATGTGACGCGCTAAGAAAAGTAGAACAAAACCAGTTCTCAAACCACGCCATATTTAGATCTGAGATTGTCTACCCCTGTTGAAAATTGTTATAATACCCATCAGAGGGCGCGCATGTACTACCTCTCGGCACTCAGAACGAATTCGCAGAGAAATATAATTCCAATGTCTGGCGGACAGATACCACGTCAGATTATTATGAATTCTATATAAGTGATGGCAATGTATCTCAAAAACGGGCTGTTATTCGGATAGGACTGCTGCTGTTGTAAGCTAAGTTGTTATAGTTCATCTCGCACACCGCGTACTGATATGTAGTGAATTTCGACGTAAACCTAATAGACACCACGTGGTTTCGCATGCTGCCGGTTGTTCGTTCCTTTTTCCGCCTCGCCTCTGAAGAACACAGAAGCATCGATATTTATTTCTCACATTTCTTTCGGTACCGACAGCCAAACCATGCCGAACCCAGAGTGTTACTTCGATATCAGTATCGGTGGACAGCCCGCCGGTAGAATTGTTATGGAGGTAAATGCTCCTAACGATTATTTACTGTTTTTATAATATCTCAGTCTCTGAGATTGGGCGTGGGAAGCCAAAGTGTGACCTGATTTTCAGGCTTGCCTTGTCTGCCGGTGCAAATTATATATATTTGGGTTCTTCACTATGATTTGAGACAAATGATGGAGGGCAAATAACAATCAGAAATAAAAAAAACACAGAATGCAACTTTGAAACTGTCGTGAAGTGATATGCTATAGTTTTATTTTTGAATACTACCTATTTTTGATTATTAATTAACATATTTTGAAATGTATCTATAAATTTACAGATGTATAATTTCTAAGCAGCTATTTTCATACACACTGTCTCACATTATGATGTTACGGAATTTTTGGCAATATATCGGAACCAGTTCTTCTCGGAGAAGTGAAATTCTCCACAGTATCTGTAAGTAATTTGTGCATTTTTATTCTGAAATTTAAAGGAAATCTGTTCAGAATCAAAGAAAATCTACAATACCTCGCATGTTATTTTCAAAGCTCAATGTCGTTGGGCTTGCAATTGGGATTTATATTTTTATATTCTGAATAGATTTTCTTGAAATTTCAGAATAAAAATGCACAAATTACATACAGATATTGTGCTTTGAGATAAATTGGCCAATAAATTGTCGAAAATCTTTCCCTCGTAATCTAAGACAGACAGTAGGTTGTTTTCGTGTTGATGTATCATTTGTGTTTTTATTTCGAGAATTTCAGAAAAATCAGTGAGGTATCTTGGGCTCTCTTGAGCAAAAATTGATGAGGGAGGGAGGTAACGAGAAACAGAGAATTAATTTGAAACGGCCTTCACAAGTCCACATAAATTGCCGGGGCTTTACCTTTTTGATGATTCGAATGAGTTCTTGAGTTGATGCCTGTATTATACAGGTTGGGGAAAATGCCTTGATCGAAGTATTATACCTTGATCGGGGTATTATACCTTGATCGAGTTATAGGCCTATACCTCGATTGGGGTATAGGACTATGTCAACTTCAGTTTTTATATATTTAAGGAAAATGTGGACATCACATCTACCCCGGACTGCATGGATCTTTCAACAGCATCTATGGCTTCATTGCTCTATGATTTTCACAGTAATTTATTGCTTTGTTTCATGCGACTAAATCATTCAAATTAGCCACTTCAATATTTCAAAATGAAACATGGTTTCAAATAACATATTCAGTGAAATTTATTCCGTGAATGAAAATGGCACGTGGTGGCATACTGGCATACCATGTCAAGGTCATGCGCAAATTACAGGATTTGAGAGGCAATGCCTAGTTTAATGAATCAAGTTAAATTGACAGACACATAATCTAATCTGCTAGCATGTGCACATAAGAAACAGAACTCTGCTCTGAGTATTATGATCCTGCCATGTGTGTGCATGCTAGGAGAATGTGCATTGCATCAGACAATTTAATCTAATTTATTCATCAGTCAATGCAACTACATTCATGCAACTTGGATATGACTTTGGGATGAAACTATGCCATCACATGCCATTTTCATTACAGAATAAATTTCAACAAATATGTCATTTGAAGCCATGTTTCATTTTTAAAATATTCAAGTGGCTATTTTGAATGGTTAGTCGCATAAAACCAAGCAATAAATTGCTGTGAAAATTGTGGAACAATGAAGCCATAGATGTTGTTGAAAGATCCATGCAGTCCGGGGTATGTGTGGACCATCCACATTTTCCATAAATTTATAAAAACTGAAGTTGACATAGCCCTATACCCCAACTGAGGTATAGGCCTGTACCTCGATTGAGGTATAATACCCCAATCAACGTTTCATACCTCGATCAAGGTATTTTCCCCAACCTGTAATACAATCTCATACATTTCATCGCCCGTGCTTCTTTTGAATTAGCATGTCAGTATCCCAATCTTGAGACATGTACCTCGTAGCCACAGCTGTTCCTATCGATAATGCCTTCCATTGATAGTCACAGACCACAAGTATGGATCTCTGTGTGGTATAACCCTTGATACCTTATCATATAAATATTCATCCTGATGCTCCTTGCCAGTTATTCTCTCGAAGCTAATTCCTTTTCCTCCATGCTTGTTGCTTTTATTAAAGTTCCAGCGCTGATGATTTGCTGAGATGAGCCGTTTTCACAGTGACGCCCACATCCACCACATTACAGTAGATGCCATGTGCGCCAAGTGCGCATGCCACAATATGGTATCTACCGTAATATGGGGGAGTTGGGGGTTGCTGTGAAAACGGCTCGTGCTCAACTCATCACCAGTGCTGGGAACTTCAATAAAAGCAACAAGGGCAGGGATTCCGCTAGGGTCTATTTGGGTCCGTCAACGGACCCATTCCCCCCACTGAATGAAATAAAAATCCCCCTTTTGGTCTGCTTGTTAAGAAGTAAAATGGTAGCTAAAGGTTTAAAATGTTACTTTATATCTCTCCAAGTCTTCCCTTCGTGAATATCAATGAAAACACATGTGGAAATTCACATTTGAAAAGACGGCAATCGCCGGAATTAGGACAATGACCTGACGGTTCTCTGAAGCACGTGGAAAATTTCCCGCTTACTGAGATATGATAGCACTCCATTTTCAGCTAACAGTCTGCGACTACAGTCTGTCCATCCAGCCAGATTTCTTGTGTTTAGTGCTCTTCCAGCGCAGGCCACGGAAATGAAAGTAGAAGCTCTGGAAGGTCAAGTTAACAACTGTCACCATTGGGTATATTATTAGATCATCTGAGGGCATAATTTTGTTTGCCATGATGTTTTTCAGCTCTGACTATCAAAATCTGTTCATGTGCTCTCCACCACGTCCGCGTATTGACTCGGTTAGCGACCATCCCGGAAGATTTCTGCTTCCAATTTCAAATTATCGCGGTAATACATACGTAGCAAAGAGTGTAAATAGACTTTAAACAGACGTTCCTGCTGTTAATCTTTATTATAAAATCCATCTCTAGATGCTCGCTCAGGCCATCAATTTAAACGGCAATTTTCAAAAATCTTCTGCCGCCGCGGACTCTCCCCCCTTCGGTCGCTACGCTCCCTCAGACTTGGTCGCTTCGCTCCCTCGTATTTGCGGACCCAGATTTTTTTTCTGGCGGAATCCCTGAAGGGTGGAGGGGAAGGAATTGGCCTGAAGAAAATAACTGGTAAAAGAGCATCAGAATGAGTATTTTACAGCATGGGTTATCACACAGACATCCATACACGTCGTCTGTGACTATCAAACGCAACCATTATTGATGGGAACAGTTGTGGCTAGATACCTCGCAGCGGATTAGCGTAATCAACTAGCTTAGTGTGTTCACTGATTGGTTTTATTTAGAGGGAACCCCTCAATCTATTTATATCCAGAACCGGTATAGGTAACTAACCAAGCCAGTGTATTGATCCGAAAAGATCGATTGATACACTGGCTTGTGAGGATGTGGATCTACAAGTCACTCGAATCTAGTGGTTTATTCCCCGTCGGACCCCAGTTGGGGGATACTGAATTGCTGTCTGTGTTTGTCACGTTTTTCAACAAATTTGCAAACTATTCAAATTTTAACTGAAGTTCTCAGCCTTTACAGGTCACTAGGTCGAAGGTCAAGATCAGTTGAGCTAGAAAATCTTCAAAGAAAAGAGTAAAATCACTGGTCAGTTCCAGGTTATGGTACCAATCAGTGATTATTTAGTACCCATGTGGCCAAGAAATATATTTTATGTTTAGAGTAGAGAGGTAAATATTTCGGACACTCTTGGTTATAGTAACTTTAATCCATATCTAGATACATCACCAATAGTCATGCCATATATCATCATAATGATCACTGAATTGAGAAGCACATGACAATAGGATCGTCGGCCTCGGTGACATAACACACTGCCAACAGGCAAAACTAATCTATAAAGTTCAGCGCCACAATTTCAACGTTTTTCGAGAGAAAAAAATCATTGTCACTAAGGGGATATTTGGCAATGAATTCGTTGAATTCCATAGAAAGTTAATAAATTCATTTGAGTAAAGACCGTGTCAACGACATTTCGATCTGTCCCGTCATTCACAATTTGTATACAAGCAAATGAGATCCATAAAGGGTTGACAATTTTGGATTTGTTATCGGCTTAAACTGAATAAATCCAATCAATATCACAGAAGGAAGGGATGTTTTCAGACTAAAGGTACTTGTAAATAGTAATCATTAACTCGAAACACATTTGTGTACTATTTTTACTCTTTTTGTGATGGAAGTCCCTAACACCTAATTGGGGAAATCCCCTATCTCTTGTCTCATTGACGGGAAGCAATCCACATTCAGAAAAGATCGAGACCACTGCTGGGGTCCGGTTGTTTGCTGATGAACTAAACTATACAATTGTGCTTTGAAAACATGATTAGTTTATTTAGCCTCTCATTTGCAAATTGTCCGGTAATGAGTGAGTCAGAAAGTCCATCCGAATTCTTTCGATGGCGAAATAAGGAGAACCATTGACATTGGAATCTTGATTTTTTGGCATGAATGTGCATTAGGGGACTGTTGCCAGCAAGTTCTGAGCTGACCTACTTTTGATGAAAATTTGACCTATTTAGGTGACCTATAACATTATTCTTGGACCCCTAAGTCATCTAGCTGACGTATAATTACGCTTGGGCCCTCAAGTCCTCTTCCTCACCCTACTACATTGGTCATGTGACATTAGTCACACTACTCATGTTAAAACATGATTAGTTTATTTAATACATAAATAAATAGTCTTTCTTTTGATTTGTCCGAAATTGTATGCCCGTCAGAAATTGCAAAAAAGGTCAAGTTACCTCAAGGCATGGTTACCAATGCCTGCTTGTCCATAGTAATACGCTCCAACTGTGTGATTGCAACTTCCCCGTCATGTCACATCTGCTCTGGGTACATTGTTACTGAAGGCTGTTTGCCTGAATATTGTATGATTTAGTAACCATTTTTATATGACCGCCAATTTGGTATGGCGTCGTCTGTCCGTTAACTTGTGAACGCAGCATAGCAAACTGTTTTTGCTGAGTTCTTTCCAGATTTGCCACACATCGTCACCATGTGGAGATGCTTATGTGACCTTTTCCACCCGATATGTTTTCTCCGGAATTGTACCCCTTGAACATCAACAAAACTACTTCCATCAGCTACCTTTTCTTGTGAATGCAACACAACAAAAACTTGCTGGATTCTCTCCAAATTTGCTATCACATTATCACAGTCAGCAAGCCTGGTTACTGGACTTGCGCATAACTCGAACTGTTTTTTTAAGATTGCTTGTTTCTGTCCAATCGCAGACTCTGTTGAATGTAGATCGACCTTAATGAATATGGATTAGCAGAGTAGGCTCCAAAAATTCTACACCACAGCGCATGCTACATCTACATTTCCGCCTTGACTGCAACAGTCTATAACTGACACGACTAAGGATTCCAGGTGTTAGTTGAATCACTTATCTTGATATGCACATTGATCGTGTTACATGTAGGTGAAAATATATTAAACACTTGTAGAAATAATCTGGTGCAAGAATCCCAAAATATAATTGACAAAGGATCTGCTGCAAGTTGCATGGTCAGTCTTTTGTCAGGAATAAGGTATTCCTTTTTCAATGGGAGTTCTTACCGGCCGTGCCGGGAATGTCCGTTTAAAAATGCCACGTGTTTCACTATGAAAGGAAAGCATCATGCTACACAATAAATCAGGTTGAAGGAAGTTCTAGCCCATGTTGGGATCAATTTCAGACTGATATGAGAAGATTCACGTTAATTTCGGGTCATCATCCTAAATAAAGTTATCTTGAACTTGAATTTTTATTTTAATCATGAAATTTTAAATTTGAATTGATATTGGAATCTGAATTTTAAAGTTGTAATTTGAATCTGACCCTTGTAGTTTGAATTTGAACCTCCAGTTTAAAAGTTTATTATATACTAGTATTTCAAGCACCCAAATCAAACACTCTGCCTGGCAATGTGAAGATGAAAAATACAATTAACAATAGACAGTCGAAGGAATTATAATATTCCTTACAGGGAAACGGACCTTAATATCAGAAAAAGATTTTGACGTGTGCAAGGCTCCTGCGTGATAATACTGCTCTTTTTTGTGATGCGTAAACACTTCTGGCCTACATTCCTTCATTCACAAATCGGTTACAGCAAAGAGAGGTGTTGCAAAAGTACTCTTGAAACAAAGTGCACATTATGTGGAGATACGCATGTGAACTTTTCGACCCGGTCAGATGTTTTCTCCAGAGTTGCGCTCCTTGAATGTTGCATAAACTACTTGCATCAGCTACCTTATATTGTGAACGTAAGACCGCAAAGAGGTTTTGTTGGATTATTTCCAAATTTTCTCTCGAGTAAACTTTTCAACCCGATTCGATGTTTTCTCCAGAGTTGTACCTCCATGGCGAAAAAAAAACTACCACCTTTCCTTGTGAATGCAAGACTGTGAAGAGGTTTTGATGGATTCTTTCCAAATTTGCCACACATGTGATTTTTTCTCAGAAGGTATACGCCTTGAACGTCGTCAGCTTTTTTTTTTGTGAACGCATTTCGTCAAAGAGGTTTCACTGATTTCTCTCCAAATTGTCGCACATTATTGTCACCATGTGAAGATATGCTTGTGACCTTTTAGACCCGATCCAACATTAACTCCTGAGTTATGCCCCTTGATCATTGAAAAAACTACTTCCATTGATCAGCTATATTTTTCTTGTGAACATAACACAGCAAAGTGGTTTTACTAGATTCTCTCCAAATTTGCCCACACATTATCATCACCGGTCCATGTGAAGATGTGCTGTGACCTTTTTGACCCGATCCAATGTTTCTCCCAGAGTTATGTGCCTTGAACATTGAAAAAAACTACTTCATCAGCTACATTTCTTGTGAATGCATCTCATCAGAGGTTTTGCTGGATTCTCTCCAACTTGTCACACATTATCGTCACCATGTGAAGATATGCATGTAACCTTTTCGACCCGACCACTCCCTCCCTCCATCATGATATATAAATTTTTGGAAGAAAAATTCTAGGAAAATCCGACATCAGTCCAAACCAATTTACACATAATCCAGTTTAGTCTGTAATATTATCACATTCAAACAGACCAGGTCATATCAGCCTGGTGTTATATTCGATTTTCTGCATTCCTTTCCCACAGATGGGAGGACTTGATATTGCTGAATGCAACATTGAATTAAATTCTTTCTCTCTCTCTCATTTTCACTCATTTTTAATATGCCTTTAAGGCTTAGCATGCTTAGGTTGTCCTTGCAGCTGTTCACAATGCCCAGCTTTTGTGTGTGGCTAAATCATAAACCCTGTTTATTTTAGAATATATGGTGAACATCTTTATCTTGTTTCAGATAAAGGCTGATGTTGTTCCGAAGACGGCTGGTAAGTTGTTCAATAAAATGTGCAAAACATTTTTACCTCTCAGTTGAAATTAGTGTTGTCTGTCTCTGTCCATAACATTAGAGCATAATAACCATGGACTCTTATGGTCTCTGATGGATCACTTCAAACAATGTTTTTAGTGACCCCAGTTGAAATGTTGTTGACCAGAACTGAATAAAACACACCAGTATGAAGCAAAGCATCTCAAGTAATATATTAGAGCATATAATAATAATAATAATAATAATATTTTATTCCAGACGAGAAAACATCCATATCATACAATACAATTAATGAAGAAGAGAAGTGGGGGAAGGGGGTAAAGTCAGTTGTATATATAATATATATACAAGTACTCATTATTTACAGGCATTTACGTACAATAGAGCGTTCCATTTGGAGTACAAATCGGAATAAACTTGCATGTCAGATTCACGTATTGTATACAGTAAATTATTGTCACTCTGTATAATACGACATTTAAATGAAAAAACAGCTTTACGTAGGACTTCATTAAAAGACGGTACAGAGTTGATGGCAAACATGGCACTGGCGCTGCAACTTTTTCGAAGGTTCATAAGCCATCTAAATGTATTATTATACATGACATTCATATCACGTAAAACAGTTTTGGAATACTGACTCCACAACTGACAACAATATATAGTGGAACAATATGCCTTAAACAGACCCTTTTTAACTACAGTGGTGCAAAAATGAAATTTCCGCAACAAAACGTTCGGTCGAACACAAGTTTCCGTTTTTGGTACTGTATATCGTCATTATCAGATAAATCATTGCATATAATATGACCCAAGTATGTATAAGAAGATACGTATTTCAGATAACACCCACATAACTGAAGACTTGGCGGGTGGAAATCTTTATATCCTTTTGGGGAAAGAACCATACACAGTTTTTTTTGTATTAAATATGATATCATGTGAGCTAGCATAACTCGAACAATGATCCAATAAAATACCTAGAGCTTTAACTGAAGGGCACAGCAGACACATGTCATCTGCATACAATAAATGGTTAATAAAAAGTCCAGCAACACTGCAACCAACACCAGCTTTAGTTAAAGTAATGTCAAGGTCATGCAGCAAATAAGGAAGGAGATAGAATACCTCCTTGCCTAACACCATTGGAAACAGAAAAGAAGGATGACCTGATAGACCCCCATTTAACGGCAAACTGTTGTATATTACACCACATACACAATAATTTAACGAAGCACAACGGGATGCGACGTTCAATAAGTTTTTTGAACAATACCCAATGATTGACTGTCGAATGCCTTACTGGCATCCAAAAAACATATAAAAACAGGACTACCATTCGTACGATAAAAGTTTACAACTTCTTTTAACACGTATATACTCTGGTCAGTGGAGCAACCAGACTTAAAACCGAACTGGAAATCCGAACTATACAAATGAGACTCAAAATTACGTAACAGAAACAATTCCAAAAGTTTAGATATAACCGAGGCAACGGCAATAGGACGATGATTATCCGATGAAGTTATATCACTAGACTTTTGACAATAGGGTTTATAATGACATAAGTAAGTTCTTTTGGCACGTAGCCATGGAAGAGCATAGCGTTCAAACAAAAAGACAAATGAATACATAACGACTCCGGGGCATGCATTAAGTGCTCAGCACACAGACCATCAACACCAGGGGACTTGCACCTCTTCATGTCTCCAATGAGATCGCGGACAATGTCCGGGGTAACAATGGGAACAAAGGCCACTGTGTCGGCAAACGGCACAAAACTCCACCATGAGGCACTTGCAGATTTACAACTGAACAACAACATGATTTTACTTTTGGAAGGAAACGTGACCATTGACATGCTCTTTACTAAATCACTGGACCTTGATTTGTCCATGCACATTCTTCTATTAGCAATATTTTGAGAGTGAAAATAGTTCACATTTAAAATTTGACTAAAAATATGCAGACCTTTTCAAAAATTTCTGGGGCCAAATGGCAAATAGTCTGTGATACTGTAGTGCAAAATAGTCGCATATGGGGAGCTGGTTATATCAATCCAAGGAACCTTGTTCATTTTGAGGTCAAAGTCTCGGGGCCCCCCAAAACTGAATCCAGTTTCACGGACTATGTTCTTTAGTTGAACTATACAGTCCCTTGCATGTATATATCATTTGTCCTGTGTTGTCTCCGCTGTTTGATTCATGTCTGAAACGGCTACATTCACTTCATTGCAGTTATGAAATAAAAACCCTGTATTTACTAATTTAACCGGAAGAGAAAGATTTACCTCAACACTTTTTTTACATTTTTCTTCCTTCATGAAACATTTTCTCACCTGAAAGAAATCTTTTTGAAGGAAAAGTAATATTTTCTTGTGTTTGACCATTGTCGATTTCAGTGTGGGATAAGTGAACTCTTGGCTTACATTTCAAGGTCACCTTGTTGGAAGAGTTGAGCCCATTTTAGTTGAATATATTGTGCTACATTCTTGTAAACGTGAAATCTTAACTGTTCTCTGGATTGCTAGCTATCAATTGGGACTAAGGCCATTAAACAATCTTAAAATTTGGACTATTGTAAATCCAGATGTACAGGTGTATATTGAAGCCACTTGACCTATGTGTATACACTCACTTCCGCTCATCCCTGTTCATGCACAGTTGATTCTGAAGCAATAGTTACCCAGTTTCTCGCATTCTTAGACAGAGTTGTCACTCAGTGTAGATCATAAATTGTATGTCGAGTAGTTTAGTACTAATACAGAGAGACTAATCTGCAGTTCAGCACCGTCATTTGATGGAAACGGTTAATCCTGACTGGCCAGAAGATTGTACGCAGAAATCATGCTTGTCTAATAACCCCCAAACTTTGAAGGATTACTACTTAACCATGAGACTGCTCTCGAGAAGCGAGTCTTGCGGGATGTGAATGCATGGTTTCCTTTTATTCCATTATCAGGAAAATTGTGATAGCGAGTTCTGTCTGTTCATCTGTCCATCTGCCTAACGTTAACTATTGTTGTTGGCGAATCTCCTGTTCTAGGTTACGGATTGGTTGCAAATTCCTG
The DNA here is from genome assembly GCA_036873755.1 of Hanleya hanleyi. NCBI lineage: Eukaryota > Metazoa > Mollusca > Polyplacophora > Lepidopleurida > Hanleyidae > Hanleya > Hanleya hanleyi. The sequence goes on from JAVTVY010024185.1 coordinate 47,823, forward strand.
TTAAGTACTCACGGGGAAAGAAAGAGCCCATTGTGAGGTTGAAAGGTCAACAACATTTTCAACAGTAACCGAAAACATGAAAGTGAAACTTTTTAAATGATACTTTTGAGCTTTCGAAGAGCATTATGAAAACATGTACCTGTATGGTACATCATGGACAATGATAGTGGGGAAACCAGTCATGGGTCTGGAATTAATTGTACATAATATTATAGTCTTGATGGGATAGCTGTTAGAAAATGTTGGGAAATGTTCCAAAACTTTCTGGTTTAGGCCAGGACAAGAAAAAAAAAAATTTAACAAAATTTTGAAGTAAGTGGTGAATTTATTTCAGAGAACTTCCTTGCCCTATGTACTGGTGAGAAAGGCTTCGGTTATGAAGGGTCGTCATTTCACCGCATCATCCCCGGCTTCATGTGTCAGGGCGGAGACTTTACCAAGGGCGACGGCACTGGGGGCAAAAGTATCTATGGTAACAAGTTCGCGGATGAGAATTTCCAGTTGAAGCACACTGGCAAAGGTACATTTAACTAACAACAGCTCTGTTCAAAGTTCCGTTTCTATGATGTGAGATGCAAACTCGTCTCCTGAAAAGTGGGATTTCAGGGAGATGACCAGTTGTCTGAATGACTGATTGATGTACCATACTTTGAAAAGAAAATAAGCTAGTTATTGAGGCTCAATGCCAGCATGGTTATGTAGCCTCCTGTTTTCATTCAGATTCTCATTCCCATATTTTATCTGATCACCATTACTCCAGAATGTCCTTGTATTGCAACATAAATATTACTACAAGTGCTAAGATCTAGTACTTATTGTTAGATTAAATTAGTTGAACAGCTTGATCACCCATGAAAGTTATTCTGTTATCTGATTGGTCAAACTGTTTGTTGGACATATTGGATGAGTCATTTATTGTACTCTAAAATCACTGAAATGATTGATTTGAAACCTGTCCTACCTTCTGGCTGATGTGGGCCTGTAGTCATACATGGTCAAACTTGTTCAGATAAGAAAAACATAGCCACCAAGAATCAATCAAGATTGAATGTTTTAGAAGCATCTATATGTTTTCAGACACTGTGAGCAAGAATCTAGCCTTCCAAAATTCATTGCATACTTTCCTTGCTAATGCAGTTGTGTCCATACCTAATCATGGTAATCTAATTCGATCAGTTTTGCACTTTGAAGGCTGGGGCATTGAACCTCATCAACCATGTCAACTGACATTATATAGTTGTATCTAAACTATCCATTTCCCCTTTTCAGGTTGCATGTCCATGGCTAATGCTGGTGCCAACACGAATGGTTCTCAATTTTTTATTTGCACGGGCAAGACAGACTGGTAAGAAAACAATCTTTTCTTATTACCATGACGACACCACCAGTGATTGACTTCATTTGAATTTTGCACTCCAGTGTCGAGACTGATATTTCAGCTTTTGCCTACTTAAACATTCAGTGAATGCAGCTCTAGGCTGTGCATGTGTAGAATAATATAGTCCTATTGTTATATTTTGAGTACGTTAACTGTAAAGTGCAGTATGCAGTGATCCAGACACTTAGCAGGCAGTCGCCCTTTCTGTGCAGGTACATGGCAACTTCATCTGCATGTATATTGGTAAAGTGGAGGGAAGAGTCCCTATGGAATTTATATGCTCTAAATTTCAGTTAATACAGGCCTGCAAGTGGCTCACAGTGAAAATATAGGAGAAATATAGGAATTTTCTTAATAAAATATAGGAAAATATAGGAAATAAGGAAGTGTAAGACCGGTCCACTACTACATTGTATGTTCCAAAATTTGTACTTTTTTTGGTGTTTAATAAAATTATTTCCACTGAATGTGATCATAGTTGTGGTGGTTGAGGAGACCCGTTCTGCTGCTTGGTTCAAGAAAGAGAAATTTAAATGTTTTCATATTTTCTGAAATGTATTTTCCCATGCCAAATTCAGGCCTTCAAGTGCCTCCTATATTTTTGAGTCATTCCTATATTTTCCTATATTTCACTCAAAACCTCATATATTTCCTATATTTTGACTTTTTCTCATGAAAACTTTCATCAATGCTCTGTAATGAGTCAAACTGACACAGGGAAATACATTTCAGAATTTTTTTTTTGCCTCGCTTCGCTCGGCAAACATGAATACATTTCAATCTCTCTATGCTGAATCAAATAACAGAACAGGTCACCTGGAAAACCACCACTATGACCGCATTCAGTGAAAGTAAAGTGATCATAAGCCCTCTAGTAAAGTTTCCATCAAATGAAAGACCATTGCGAACAGTGTTGGAAAAGATTTATTGTAATTTTTTACGATTTTATTACACAGCTAGACTAAACAGCAAATAATGCATGGTTTTCTATGGTGGTCTGTTGCAATCATATCTAGGTCCAGTGACGTCACACTGCCTTAATACATATATTTCAAACTTTGTATGCACTTTCCAATGCTTGATTCAAGCTTAATGTGTGTATACATTGAGTTTCAACACAGACTCATTGTTCCAATGTGCATGTTTCACCAAAATCGGGGAAATTAAATGCAAGATTCAAATTGACTTGACACTTTAATGAGTTACCATCTCCCAGATTTTGGTGAAACATTCACATTGGAACAGTGAGTCTGTGTTGAAACTCAAAGTATACACACCTTAAGCTGGAATCAAGCATTGGAAAGTGCATACAAAGTTTGAAATATATGTATTTAGACTGTGTAACGTCACTGGACCTAGATATGATTGCAACAGACCACCATAGAATACCATGCTTTATTTGCAGTTTACTCTGTGTAATAAAATCGTAAAAAATTTAAATATTTTCCCACACTGTTTGCAATGGTCTTTCATTTGATGGAAACTTTACTTGAGGGTTTATGATCACTTTAAACACCAGAAAACTACCAAGTTTAGAACATACAATGCAGTACAGACCTGTCTTACACTCCTTTATTTCCTATATTTTATTCAGAAAATTCCTATATTTCTCCTATATTTTTGCAAATTTCCTCCCTATATTTTCTCCTATATTTTCACTGTGAGCCACTTGAAGGCCTGCAGATCGACTCATTTCAGAGCATTAGTGAAGGTTTTCATGAGAAAAAGTCAAAATATAGGAGGGTTTGAGTAAAATATAGGAAAATATTCGGGGATTGAAAAGTAGCCGTTTCACTCGCCAAATGCGAGTAGATTTGTATTTTGGCGACCAGAAAAAATGCTACAGGTCGCCAGGCGACAAGCAAAAAAACATGGTGATGGTTGTTTTTGTAATGAGAAAAGTATGTACGTGTTCTATAGCCCGGTGATTTCGTTCAAGGAAGTCCCCTCAATCTCCGTGCAGTTGTCTTTTCCCGTATGTAGTCATGTGCCGATACGCAGTGCACACAGGTAACTTCGGAAACCGGCGTTTTCTATTCAAGCCGTATGCTGTTCGCCTGGTTTCCGATATGCCATGTGACGGAGTCTCGTTTTCGATTCTATTTCGTTTTCTATTTCCGCCATTTTTAGCTGCATTCAGTGACGACATAATGGCACGGTCGAAGTTTGTAATAGCATTATTCATCCTCGCGTTTGCGATTCCTATAACCATGGCAAAGCAGTCCAATCTTATGTAGTTTTCGACCAGCGAACGACAACTATCCAACGGTTCAGTGTCTGGTGGCGAAGGGAGTTCGACTGTTAGTCGGGAAGAAACCGATCAACAACGACCAAGTAAAAAACGTTTGGTCGCAGTTTTCAGCAAAGCCGGGCGGAAAAATGACCGTGGTTGAAGTACGACGGTGGAAAACAACTCCTGATTTGTGAACTTTGCAAATGTCATGCCGGTAAAAAAAAAATGTTTAATTTCGTAGCTGTCACTTGACAATCTTACACTGTAAGAGTTGTCAAGTGACAGCTATGAAATTACTGTCTGTCCCACTCCCAGGCAGATAATATATTCCGATACGTTTTCGGCGATATTTCGGAGACAATTTATCGTACAGCATTGAAACTTCTCACAGTATGTCAACTAAAAAATTATATTTTTTCCCCCATATTTCATTAAAATCTGTTGGGAATTGACGAAAATCACCAATACCTACCATGTTATTTTGGGGCTACGATGACGTTGATCTGCCAATGTTATAACATACAGGCTTGACGTCAAAAAGTAACCTACAAATCTCCCATCTAATTCTTGTTTTCATGATATGTTGAGAACTACTGGAAGAATGTTATTGTCTTTGGAATAAAATTGGTACTTTTTAGTTTATCTCCTGTGTGAAGTTTCAATATCCTTCAATCAATTGTCTCCGAAATATCGCCGAGAACGTCTTGGATATATTACCTGGGGCAGAGAGTAGACGTTTTTTTATTAATCCTGTTAATCTGATTAAATTTAATCCTGTTAAATTTTATTGAGTTACAGGTAATTTAAAATAAAGACCACATTGAAACCACTTGGTCATTTTAGTTTTTTAGTGTCTTTTGTCGACTTTATTTCCTCCGATTTACACCGTAAATAATTGGCCCCTAGAAGTATAATTTGGCCCCTAGAAATTTCTGATCTAGGGGCCAATGGCTACTAGGTCTTAATGAAACATTTCAACCCCTGATATTAGAATGACTTAAAAATATAGGAAATATAGGAGGCACTTGAAGGCCTGCTAATACTAAACTTGAATGACCACGGAGACAAAATTGACTATTTCAGCCCTATTTCATGTTTCTTTGCACATATAATCTTTTATAGAAGGCACAGGTATAGCAGACTAAGCTGTTCACCTGTTTGCCTGTATAATTAAATCAAATCTTACTTTATTGGGGCATGTTTATTCATGCCGCCTGACACTACCCTATTTCTTCTAATTTTTCGAACAGCATTTTTGAACTTAAAACCAGAAAAAACCATCTTTATGCCAACTGAGGCTTGGATATGTTATTTATCCGAAGAACTGAGAAGATAGCTGGTGAAATTTGTATAGTTTTAGCAGAATTTCTCTCTGCAGATGCCTGAAGTTGAGTTTTGCTGTCTGAATAATTAGAAGAAATAGGGTACTTGTACCACATCCATAAATTCCCCATGCTGCCTGCCATGACCATGTCTTGTCATAGATAGAGCTACTACTTGCGCAGCATATAGGACACGCTTTGCGGCTACTCGGCATGAAGGAGAATGGAATGCAGCTAGAGTCCTGTCAATATGCATCGGGGAAGTCTCCGTGATAAATATAGATTTCCACTTTGACCTCATACAGAGTTAGATACAGGGTCTCACAGCATCCTTGAAAAGGACACAACTATAAAATCAAATGACCTTTTTTCCACAACATCAAATGACTTTATTTCAGAAAACTCATAGATTAAAGTGAATATCAGGGGCAAAAGGCACAGTAGTTTGTGTAAAACACTCAAAGAACACAAACTGACAATGTTTTGGCATGTTCAACACCATTTGAGTGATATTAGCCATTTTGCAAAATTAGTTTTTTCAAATAATGACAAAGCTATTTCAAACAAGGACTTTGCCGAAAATCCTGCATCTAACCCTGACATAAAACATTTCAGGTCAAAAATTCATCTGAAAAATTATTTCATCTGCAATGTCTAATATTTTCTTATATTTTGTCAAACCTTCTACATTCAAAATAAATGATAAAATATATCTTATTCTAAGGGGTCACCAGGCTCAATTTTGCATTATCTAGGAATTTATATGATGTACTACATTGGTTTAACCGTACTCTAATGTATGGGATTAGATAGGAATTCTATGAAAAATGCCTCTATTTTGATAGAAAAAGCTAATATTTTCTAAGAAGTTAAAATGTCATTTTATCCAAAATGCCTGAACAGTTTTTTGGAACAATGCTGAATCGGAAAATCTAATAAATGAGGGACCACCAGGCAGGGCGTTAGCCAGAATTCAGAAAGTGCGCATCCAACCGCTCCTGTCGCTGTCCTCCGCCATTAGCAAGGCGCGGTGCCAGTGGTGATTGATAGCGTCTCCTGTTCTCGCACATTCATTCGTGAATCGGGAGCCCTCGGGTACGAGCGATGGAGCGGTATTAAACACCATCAACATGGAGCAGGAGTTGGGGGAAATTCTACGCACGTTAGCCATGCTGCCCGACCAGCGGAGACGTGAAACAAGCGAACGATGTTAATAATGAAACGAAGAATTAGCTTACGCTGATTAAAGGGGCTATTTGAGTATATTGCCCATCTATTTTATTGAATTATCCTGATTATTCCGCCCGTCGTGAGTTCTCGCCTGCCCGTCATTTTCGGTCGTTTGAAAAAGTCACCCATCCAAATTGACGGGCGGACGGGTCGCTAGCTAAGCCACTGCCACCAGGTTTCTCCTAAGACGGTAGGATGCCAACTTAGAAAACCAAGGCCATGAGGCCAATTTACCCTGATTTCGCTAAGTCAGTTTGCCAGCGTTACTTCGTTGACGTAGCATTGCCTCAAATTTAGCACGTAGCATTGCCTCAAATTTGGAATACACATTATCCAACATAATCGTAACATGGTAAACTGCCCGCCTCGTGGTGTTTGTCGTCTCTGCGGTTTTGCGTGTGCCTGTACGTCCCCAACAATGCCTGGTGTATATTAGTTCGTAATTTGTTTGTTGACAACGATAGCTTTGGAGAGATAATTTGTGCGAAAATCCCTGTTGTTGTTGCTGCACGATCATTGCGTATTCGCCGAGCAGACGTTGCAATAAATGAATTCTCGTTCCGCTCTCACTGGACAGGTTCCGCTTCTGGGATTATGAAGACCCCAGTTTTCAACACTCGTCGCATCCTTTCCCTTGAAGTCGGCGTTCGTTTACTATTTTAATGTTTACGCAAACTGCATGGAATATATTTCCAGAGGACATATGTGTCGAAGCAACAACAATAGTATTTACATTTTTCTCGTCTTGTGAACTTGACCGGATCCTGTCCAGTGCAATGTATTCTGGGGGACACTGCTCACCGAATATAATTTAGTTTGAAAAAGTTTTAACACCACCAACAACAAAACTTTTCGGTAGCGGAAACAAACGAATTCGTCAGGTACCGCTTTCGAAAAGTTTTGTTGTTGGTGTTCTAACTTTTTCGAACTAAATTATGTACGCAATGATCGTGCAGCAACAACAACAGGAATTTTCGCACAAATTGTCTTTCCCATGCTTCCTATCGTTGTCAACAAACAAATTTACTATAAAAACCAGGCATATATAAGTAATCTTGGGGACTTAACGCAAACTCGTGCAGCTCTTGCCAATATCTGCGCTACACAGAACTACTAATAAAACCAGTTAATAAAACTATCCAGTCTCCTCGCAAATTTGTCGTATCGTTTTGTCACAATAGAATTGCATGAATTATGAAAATCTGCTCGAAAATCTGGTAGAAGACATTGACGCAGACGATCCAATTTTGAGCATATTACTGCAGATAGTTCCTTGCTAACACGAAGAACTATCATATTTCGAAATGAGCCACCTTCACAAATTCACTTCCTTGAAGACTAAACTCTGTGTTCCAGTCGTGATTCCCCAAACAGACTCGTCCACAACTTGGAGAAAATCTCGACATGTATCCATACATCTGCTATCGACTGAAACATGCCAGCTGAAACGTTTTGAAACTTTAAACCCATTATTGGCGATCCAGACATCAGTACTTTGAGTACTTTCATTTCAACTTTTTCATCGCATTAATTACAGAACTGAGATTGGTCATACGTACATTAACACAGTGGACACTTCTTAGAGACCAACAAATACTGACAACCCTATTTACAGAATTATATTACCGTCTACAACAACATTGGTAAAATGTTGGCACGATGCGCCGACTGGTTGATGAGGAAACAACTGATCCATTAACTAAAACCATGATGGCTTTGGTATCCGACCGTCAAAACAACCAGAGTTAAAACTTTACAAGACATGCCCCCAAGAATGTCAACCAAAATGGCGGCTTCTGCTGTGACGGCACAGTCAAGCTCATTCGTTTTACTTGGATTTGCTTTCTTTATATTTTACGGCCAAAAATTACTGATAATTGAAATACATGCGGCATTATTTATCTTCAAAATATTTATGCGGTCGGTTCATGGGAAACAATCTATCAACTGACAACTGGTAAATTGTGGGAAAACTCAAAAAAAAAAATCGTGCGCGCAAACGGCAAATATCGCAAAACTCAATTTTTTTTTATCAAAGCTCAATTTGAAATTTTCTGCAAAACGTAACCACGATGAAAAAATGGCTAGAAAAACCCCTGCCTTTCAAAATTGTTTTCTTAGATCCTTGAATTTTCTTTTACCATTAAATTTCCTTAAAATATCGCTATTTTGGTAGATGCGCAGAAACATGCGTGCGCAGTGGACGTAAAATTGAATTTGTCTGGAACCTCCTCAACTGATTTACTGTGGAAATTTCGCGCAAAAAAACCTGGGCAGGGAGGGGGGCTTCTAAAGCCTGAACATCAATGTACATTGTAGGTAATAATGTGGCCGTGATTAAAATTATGAAACGGAAGAATCATTATAGGCTATTTTGTTCAGGATGTATTGGTATAATATAAATAATGAAAAAATATGCAAAAATTATTTATTAACTGTTCCCAACCCCTCCTCAAAAATATATATCACTGTTGCGTTGCACTGAAGCATTTCAACTGACCCACATAGCTTCAAACTTTGAAGTTGTGTGGCGAAATAAATAAGATTAAAAACTATTTTTTACCTGCGGCACGCAGGTCTATGGGAGGCTCGCATTCTTGTTGTTCTTGTTGTTCTTCTTCTTGTGACTTTTTGAAATACGCATGCGCTAAGAGTGTGATCTCTGCCACACTTTTCTTTTCAACCTCCGATCTCGCATGACAACCCTGTCTTCAGGCACATTTGAATTCATTTGCAACTGTATTCGGTGGAATGAATTATTGAATTATAAGACATAGGAAACTTCAGTCGCTTAAAAGCTGACGATCGACACATCAGTCATTGTCTTCAGATATTACCATTTTCACTGAACAGCATGTACATGTATATACAATTTGAGATCCTTGAATTTCTTATATACCAAGGAAGATGAGCCGCAACCTTGTCAGTGGTTCAGCTAATTTGCATACAGTCTTAGGCGACTGTCTTAGAAAGCAGAAAAATAAGTTCACTACTTCTAGTTCAGGGCTTGCTTTTCCGCGGGAATCCGGGAATCCGATTCTCGTAAATATTCCCGCAAAATGGTTTCACGGGAATCAAGGATTCCCGCAAAATATTTCCATCGACGATCAATTTTGTAAGAGTTTTATTCATAAAGTATTGGTTCAACATCACCTTCGTCGACTCATGTCCTGTCGATGCCAGCGAAAAACCCTACCTCACTTTCACTTCGACATGCAAGAGCAATTTAAAAATCATGACTCATATTCGACGAAATAGGATTAACTCGTAATATCGTCAGAAATGATTGTCAATGATTATCAATGCAGCTGGAAAAATAAATTATCAACTTACAGTGAGTGAGTTGATATTGAGTGAATCGCGGTATTGTGATAAATAAAACATCAATCAATTCCATTTATTCATTGCAATTGCTGTGTTGCATTCCGATCCGTTCCAGATTATATGCCGAGTCTGAATGTCAGTGGATCCACAAACAGGAAATTCCCACTCTCCGTGCAGAGGCGATAATGACAATTTAAATCACCACTATATTGGGTCGTCATACCTCTGTGTGGGGTTTCGCCTGACAAGAGAAACCACTCGCGATGCAACGCCTTTTCAAAATTGGCCTGATAAAATTAAGGAGTCATTCGTTTTCGAGTAGGAAATATATCAAAGTCAGTTGTATTTTATGCAAAAAGCATGCCAAAACAATTCCATCTTCAAATAAAGGTCGTATAGCCACCGACATGGAAAACTATGGCAATTCTGGTACAATACATCAAGGGCCTATTGCTGCCGAACTTGGACAGGCATCTGTCGAGTAACCGTCACTTCCAATTAACTGAATTAGAATTCGGGAGCAGTCTATCAACAAATCAACCTTAGTACACTTCACAAAATGTTGGCAAGTGGAACGAGGTGGCGATCAAACAATGCACACAGCTAATGGTTCATAATATTTAAATGTAAGTTGGCAGCCATGTCTGTCTTATTTTGGAATGGGTCTAAAGTTCCTGCTTTTACTAAGATATATTTGCAACGAGAGACACAATTACTGTCTGAGATAGCATTTGTCCATGATAGCATCTTTTCCTAATAAATTTTCGTGTCAATTTAATCCTTTTTATACCGGAAATGACAAAGAATTGCTTTCAAATTCAGTAACTGAATCAAAACAAACAGTGACCGTCAGCTTGAAAATAGATTTATTCAAAAAGACACCGACACAGTCAGTTCGCATAGAGATTTATTCACAGACATAAGTTTTCATAGACATAGACATTGTTATAAATATTGGATTCTCGCAGTGGGAATCTACGGGAATTCAAAATTGGATTCTGGCAGATTCCCGCAACAAAAAGCTGCGGGAATCCATTTGGATTCTGGTGAAATCCGACGAAAAGCAAGGCCTGTACATGTAGTTTTATCTACCCAATCTAGATAATTCACAAATTGGTGAAGAAGTAGACCAGTAACGCATTGTCATTATGATTAACATTGAATAATACTTGGTATCAAATTATAGATCCTGCATCATAAAAACAAACGCAACAATTGTTTCAGAAATGAGGGAATGACTCGCGAACTTTCGCCGAATAAAGATGTTTAACTTATAGAAATGACAATTTGGTATGGTGTTTAACTTTAGCACCTTGAAGCAATTCGAATATATGGAAAGTTGGTTTGAAAGGAATAATAATTTAACCCTCTGTGGGAATCGAAACAATGACCCTCCACTCTCTCGAGTTGCACTTACTGTCTTAGCTATACTGACTCATTGATAATGCTCAAAACGGACTTTATGCGCAACTTTTATAATATTTATTTTATAATACAGAAATGACTATTTAGTATTAAATGAGTTAGACAACCCTGTGCTCGAACAATACATCATAGTTGTGCAGTTATATTGCAGTGCTGGCTGTGAGGAAAATGCAGTAGAGCTAGCCATCACTCACCTCAAAAAGCTGTAAGGCGAGTATGGGCGAGTGACCGTCACTCTCCTTGGAAAATGTTTAGGCGAGTGACTGAATTATACTGCCAAATTAGACTCCAGGAACCAGGAAAACATTTTCTTATTATCGGTAAAATGAGAATACATCACTTTTGTAGCTCTGTGTTTATTAGGTTTTTCTTAAGTCCTTTTGTAGCTGATGATAATTGACATTTTAGATTTATAAATAACAAATTAAAGTAAAAACACTGACTACAGAAACTATTTGCAAAGTCTGCTCGCTGATTTTTCTCAAATCTTTCTCGAATCCGCAATTTGGTGAATTTGTATATAACCATGTGCTCTCTGTGATGGATGACTGCAAACGATGTTTTTTGAGACTGGCGTTTGAAAAGTTGTTGACCAGAACTCAATAAAACTGACACCAGTAGAAAGCAAAGGATTTAATATACAAGAGCTTATAGACCTTTTCATACCGAAATAGCCGAAAGACGTGACAACGTGAAAAGCTGTCAACGGAAACTACCGATTGCTTGCTGGATTCGACCAATGAAATAACCAGTTGCTGGTGGGCTGTAAAAAATGCTGCGACCTCTGCCTGGAGATCACAACCGGAAATGACACTATTTCTTGAAATTATTGCCGATAAAAGATAATAAATTAAAACAAAAAATACACTGACGGTTGCAGACTTATGGCAGCCTGGAACACGCTTTATTACAAAAGAAAATGTTTTTCAATTCAAAGATCATTCGTTGTAATTATTTGGTACATACCTCTGTTATGGCAGAGACAAATCTGCACACAGAAAACGATGAGGTGAGCCGGCTTGTCAACCCACCAGCATGTTTTTGCGCCACGTGGCTTGCTTCTCTGAATGGACGCGAAATTTACCGAATCCGTGGTGAAAAGGTCTATTGCGGCCAGACTCCACCATGAGGCAAGTGTAGATTTACAACAACAACAACATATCCGGTACTGCCTTTACTTTCGGAATGAAACGTGACAACTGACACGCTTGCACAAATTATGGCGAGTGCTTCAATACTCGCCATAATCGGAATTTAGGTGAGCATGAGGCGCGGGCGAGCAACCACCCGACCACTCGCCTCTCCCGGCCAGCACTCTATTGGGCACTTTCGGTTACAAGCATGAAATTTGGCACATAGCTATTTTGAATGATCCTCTTTCAAATCACAACCTCTCTATCCTCATTCTCGCAAGTCAGGGCCTTGCTTCGCTGGTACTGATGTTACCGTCCTCTTCGACAGACAGAAGAATCCCTTTAGATTAGCATTAATCACTCCCGTAAATTCAACACTTATGTGTATCAGCAGACAAAGGGCAGAAACATATTGCATTTGACATCATTCTCTCAAGCCAGAGCTCATTTCTGCTAGCATTTTACTGGTTCTACACTTCACAATTTACGTTACTTTGTCAATCAGTTTTACTAATGGAATTACATCATATATTAGCAGGTTCTGACCATAAAAGCGATCCATTTGACCCCGTTCTCAAAAGCTAGGGCCTTGATTTCCTGGAGGGGTTTTTACCCTTCGGCCATTTTGGCCTCGGGGTATTGTCGTTGCCATGTACGTCTGTCCGTCCGTCTGTCTTGCCGTCTGTCCGTCCGTCCGTCCGTCCGTTAACGCATTTTAGGCAAAACCGCTTGAGATACCACCACCAAATTTTCAGCACTTATTTATCTAGTGCTAAGTCAGACGCCTATTGAAAGTGGCTTCCCTCGGCCAATATTTTACAGAGTTCTGCCCCTTTACAGATATATTAATTTCTATTTCTGTCCTATATGCCTGAATATAACCAACTATATCTGCAGAACTGTGTTTGGTATAGCTACTATATTTTGGAAACTTATTTATATTGTTGTATTCTACAAGCCAACAAAGGATTACTCGCCTCGGCTTATGGAGTTATGCCCCTTTCGGATGTAATAATCTTCGATTTTGTTATCTGTAGTTGAATGTACAAGTTATATCTGCAGATCCGTGTTCAGTACAGCTTATTCGTCTCGGTTCTTATTTTACAGTAGTGCTAAGTCCGATGCCTATCGAAAGTGGCCCATACTTTACAGAGTTATGCCCCTTTACTGATATGTTAATTTCTATTTCTGTCCTATATGCCTGAATGTAACCAACTATATCTGCAGAACTGTTTGGTATAGCTACTATATTTTGGAAACTTATTTATATTGTTGTATTCTACAAGCCAACAAAGGATTTCTCGCCTCAGCTTATGGAGTTATGCCCCTTTCAGATGTAATAATCTCCAATTTTGTTATCTGTAGCTGAATGTACAAGTTAAATCTGCAGATCCATGTTCGGTACAGCTTATTCGTCTCGGTTCTTATTTTACAGAGTGCTAAGTCAGACGCCTATCGAAAGTGGCTCCCCTCAACCTATATTCTACAGAGTTATGCCCCTTTACAGATATATAATTTTTCTATTTCTGTCCTATATGCCTGAATGTAACCAACTACCGGTATATCTTGATAATCCCACATAGAACTATCTCTTCCCCAATTCACACTACACATGGGTCACAATCACTTGGCGAAAGCCGAGGGGTTTTGATTAGATCAATCTCATGTTTAGTTTGATTTTGATACTTCGATACCTTTCATACTGACTTTAACTTGGCAGTCATTTTCGTGAATGCAATAATTTGATGTAGCAAAAGATAATAACGAGAATTCGACATCATTCTCTTACACACGTACCTTGTTTATTGAACTAGCCCTGAAATATCGCACTTAAATCACCTTTGGAATGACTTGGTGACAAACATATTTGCGAATTGAGTATAGGGAGATATCCATCGATACGGACTAGAAATGGTTGTTATTTGTAGAATTTGATTTTTATGCCCCCCCCCTCTAATTAGAGGGGGGGCATATAGCGATCGCTTTGTCCGTCCGTCCGTCTGTCCGTCCGAGTTTCTTGTCCGCGCAATATCTCGGTTAATATTTGATGGACAGGATTGAAACTTGGAAACTTGAATGTGGCCAGTACCTCGTAGTTGTGCAGCGTAGAGTTTTTTCCGAGTTCCGGTATAATTTTCAAGAGTTATGGTCCTTTTTCTGAAATCTCTGTGAATGGGCTGGATCTTGGTTAATATTGTATGGACAAGTATGAAATTTGCATGATATGTGGTCAGTGCCCCAGAGTTGTGCAGCGTAAAGTGTCTCCCCGTTTCGCTTATATTTTCAAGAGTTATGGCCCTTTGTTCCTGAAATCTCCGTGAATTGGGACTTGTCCGGGCTGGATCTCGGTTAATATTGTAGGGACAATTATGAAATTTGCAGCATATGTGGTCAGTGCCCTGTAGTTGTGCAGCATGAAGTTTCTCCGCATTTCGCGTATATTTTCAAGAGTTATGGCCCTTTTTTTTCTTCAAATCTTTGTGAATTGGGACTTGTCCGGGCTGGATCTCGGTTAATATTGTATGGACAATTATGAAATTTTCAGGATATGTGGTCAGTGCCCCACAGTTGTGCAGCGTAAAGTGTCTCCCCATTTCGCTTATATTTTCAAGAGTTATGACCCTTTTTTTCTTCAAATCTTTGTGAATTGGGATTTGTCCAGGCTGGATCTCGGTTAATATTGTATGGACAATTAAGAAATTTGCAGGATATGTGGTCAGTGCTCTGTGGTTGTGCAGTGTGAAGTTTCTCTGCGTTTCGCTTATAATTTTAAGAGTTATGGCCCTTTTTTCTTGAAATCTTTGTGAATTGGGACTTGTCCGGGCTGGATCTCGGTTAATATTGCATGGACAAGTATGAAATTTGCATGATATGTGGTCAATGCCCCATAGTTGTGCAGCATGAAGTTTCTCTGCTTTCGGTTATATTTTCAAGAGTTATGATCCTTTGTTTATCAAACCTAAGTGAGTGGGATATATTTATTTGTCCAGGCTGGATCTCAGTCCATAACCGATTTGGACCGGGAAAATGGCTATATATATGTCATTCTACATTTCAAAGCAGACCACATAGGTCCTGAAGTATGAAATTGCCCCAAAAGGAGTTAATTGGGTGCAAAATTCAAAGTTTACTGATCGCTTCATAATTTCACCACAATATACTCCTAAGGAATGTAGGTCTCATTTTCGGATTTAGCGAAAGCCCCGGCGACCAAATTGCATCAAAACATTGTATTATCACTTGTTGGTCGATACTTTGACTATGTATTATGCGAGGCATGGCAAAAAAATTGACTGAAATAGAATTTTCATAATCATGAAGGCCTCCACCGACCAATACAGAACAGAACAATGGCGGGGCAGTGTCGGATTAAAGCGGAATTGAGCAATCTCTGATTGCTTCCTTCCGGTGTTTTTTTAAGAAATTAATAAAATTAGCAACCTTCTTCGAAAAGGCTTGGCCGAACGTGTCAGATGAGATGATATTTCCTAAGAATGAAATAGTTAATCATTTATATAGAAGGAGCAAACCATGTCTTGGTATTGACTTGCTGCGTGGAAAAGAGTGTCGAGGTATTTAGTTTCCAGACGATAACACACGTAAATGCAGAAACTTAATTAATTATTCTAATCAAATATCAAGACTGTTACAGGCCTCAATTTGAACAATTAAAGGTGTCATTATTCCTCTTGGACAGTTCGATTAAGCCTTCAACCCCATTCCATAGTTTCACAGATCAAAGTGATAGACCTGATACTAAATTCTTTGAAAATTAACTTTGAAGGAAATATAAATTTTCCATTTTGCTCAGCAAAGTAGGCGAGAAGGGAGAATGAAGAGCGTAGATTTTCGTGCGATGACTAAATCCTTGAAATTTGTTTGGATTTCCAAATATTTGAAAGCCTTTTTGATTGCAGAAATCAATGGCTGAACCGAATGTTTTGAAACTTAGCATACTGGTACACGATACTTGTATGAAGACATTGCCAAAGCGATTTGTGATCTCATCTGTCAATTCAGTATAGACGGCACGGACCAGTCAAAATCGTCTGATTTTGAACGGGGAAAGTGAATATATATATATATATATATATATATACACACATAGTATCAGACCTATTACGCAATTCCTACAATTGTGGGTTGGAAGTTGAAAATTACTTCCCTTGGCATGAAAACACTGGCATGTGGCGCTTTTTTTCTACAGCTATACCACTACCTCCGCTGATATGTCTTTCACTGTATTATTGCCACTGCCGCAGGTTTTGACTACAATGTAGACATTTCTCACTTGTTCTGGAATGTTAACACACTTCGTCTTGTTCCAGTGTATGAGTTCTTTGTTTTATACTTCTCCAGGTTGAACGGCAAACATGTGGTGTTTGGAAATGTTACCTCTGGCCTGGATGTGGTAGATGCCATGGAGAAGGTTGGCGGTCAAAGTGGGAAAACTAACAAGAAAGTTACCATCACCAAATCTGGCAAACTTTAACTCGAGGGATCCAGTGAGGGGAAACGACGCCCGGTGAATTGTGCAGCGGAACTGTGGGGCTAACTCATGTCTATTCTAAACACTAGAGCTTCTACATGCTAGTACATTCATTTGTACATGTACTTTATGCAGAATGGGCATCTGACCATACAACCTTTAAGCAACTGAAAATTTGTATTTTAAGAAAAGCCAATTTCCATTTCAAAAGTACATATGCTCTACATGTGCAAAAAGGTACATAATTCATTCATCAATTTCGCATTCGGCTCGCTCCAATTCCAATTCTTAATCAAATCTTTGTGAACTGTTCCAGTGCTCAACTCATTTATACTAACATTTCTTTTGAAGAAGACAATGCAGTAATTAAAGATCTTGAACTGCCAGTATTCCTTTGTTCCTCAATCTATATCCCTTTCCTGAAAGTCTCTGATCTCCCCTTGAATAAGTGCCACTCGCTATTATAAAGGTTAGAGGTATGAAAAGCTGCTTCCGGGAAGTAGTTGCCTCGGTATCACTTTTTGTTCCACGACGCCCGAAGGGCTAAAGGGGGACTAGAGTATTGGTGTCCGTCCATCCTTCCTTCCGCTGTCCGTTCGTGCGTCCGTCAGACTTTGTTTCCGGACACTAACTTCTGAAAAACTGAACGGATTCTTTTCAAACTT
This sequence comes from Hanleya hanleyi, assembly GCA_036873755.1. Lineage (NCBI taxonomy): Eukaryota > Metazoa > Mollusca > Polyplacophora > Lepidopleurida > Hanleyidae > Hanleya > Hanleya hanleyi. The sequence goes on from JAVTVY010024185.1 coordinate 65,022, forward strand.
GGTTTGTGGGTGCCCCGCCTCAAGATCTCGCTTGGGATTGTTTTTTGCACCGATCTGCCTGTAGGTGGCGTCACCTGGGGGCGAAGTTTAAATTTTGTTTTCCGGACAATAACTTGAGAAAAACTGAACGGATTCTTTTCAAATTTAGTGTGCGGGTACCTCGCCTCAAGATCTTGCTTGGGATTGTTTTTTCGCACCAATTCGCTTATAGGTGGCGCCACCTGGGGGCAAAGTTAAAATTTTGTTTCCGGACAATAACTTAAGAAAAACTGAACGGATTCTTTTCAAATTCAGTGTGTGTGGATACCTTGCCTAAAGATCTCACTTGGGATTGTTTTTCGGGCTGATAGCCTTATAGGTGGCGCCACCTGGATGCGAAGTTGAAATTTCATTTCCGGACAATAACTTCTGAAAAACTGAATGGATTCTTTTCAAATTTGGTGTATGGTTACCTCGCCTCAAGATATCGCTTGCGATTGTGTTTTGCACCGATCCGCCTGTAGGTGGCGTCACCTGGGGGCAAAGTTAAAATTTCGTTTCCAGACAATAACTTTAGAAAAAATGAATGGGTTGAAGGGTTCTTTTCAAAATTGGTATGTGGGTACCTCACCTCAAGATCTCGCTTGGGTTTGTTTTTGACGCTACTTTGCCTATAGGTGGCACCACCTGGGAGCAAAGTTAAAATTTTGTTTCCAGACAATAACTTTTGAAAAACTAAACGGATTCTTTTCAAATTTGGTATGTGGGTACCTCACCTCGAGATCTTGCTTGAGATTGTTTTTTACGCCAGTCTGCCTATAGGTGGCGCCACCTACGGGCTAAGTTAAAAATGTTTTTCATACAATATCTTCTGAAATCCTGGCCGGATTAGGACAAATTCGGTAATTATGGGTACCTTGCCACTGCATCTCACTTGGGATTGCTCTGCATGCTGGGTATTGAAAGTTACGGTTCCATGTCATATCAATTGTTTCAACGTCGGGGGACTTGAACCCCTCCGGTTTTCATCCCAAAGGCACCCGCAATTATTTTGAATAATATATTGATAAAGTATTTCAGAACATTTGTTTAAAAAAACTGTTTATATTTTTACATGAACCAATAGATACTGCAAATGTGTACATTAGAAACACATTTTCCTAGAAAAATTTAATGACTAAAACTAATTGTGAGGGCCTATGGTACGTAATTGAAGTTCTCTGCACCAACACGCCCCTAGTGGAACAAGGGAGATAACCCTTTCGGAATTGGGCTATAGTGCACTTGGTTTCTAGTTCATAATACAGACTGGCTTTTGTTGGCACCTACTTCATTTGAAGGGGAAAAGGAGCCATTGGCTTAAAACAATGTACATAGGGTGAAATTTTGAATTTTTTTGCCCCTTCTCGCTTTCTTATTTCTGTGTAATCTAGACTCCAAGCTCAAGGTAAACAGGTTTAGGGGAATCCCGCTCTCTAAAATGGAGGTAAAAAGGGTCGTTTTCGCTCAATAAATCGGTTCACATAATGAATTCAGTAAAATCCTCTTGAGGCTCATACAGACATATCTATCCGCATTAAATGGTAGTAAAAAAGTAAATTGTCATCTATCTAATTTGCATAATAATAGGCCAAACATTCTTCGCGCTGTTTAAACAAGATTGGCTGGTTCTTCACATGGCAAATTAATTTTATGACCTGGAACAATAGATGAATCAATGCACCTGAAATTTTGATGCATTGGTTAAGAAGGAATCAAAAGTTCTTGAGCAAAAACGACCTTTTTTACCTCCATTTTAGAGAGCGGGATTGCCCTAACCTGGTAAAACTGGGATAAAGTATTAGAAGGTAACTCTATTGTACTAAAGTTTAAGATATTCTCGATTGTATGTTCAAAAGAGGATCTTGTTTGGTGTTGAACAACTCTACTGTGGTTGGCTCCATGTTGAAAAATATAATTGAGAAAAATTTTGGTGAATTTGACAATTTTTGCCCTCTGAAGGGTTAGAGGGGGAATAAAGTATTGGTCTGTCCAACTTCATTTCCAGACTATCTGATGAAAGTGGTCGTCGGAGTGGTGGGAGGACTTGGAAATGCAAGCCGTCCGTCCCACATCTTGTGAACGCGATATCTTGAGAACAATTCGACCAATCGACTTCAAACTTGAGAAGGTGCTTCACATCAGTTAGACGGCCATTGGTATTGATTTTCACTGAGGTATGTAATCCAAGATGGCCGCCATCGACCATATTGGATTCTGTCCGTCCCACATCTTGTGAACGCGATACCTCGAGAACAATTCTACCAATCGACTTCAAACTTGGAAAGGTTCTTCACATCAGTCAGACGGCCATTGGTATTGATTTTCACTGAGGTACGTAATCCAAGATGGCTGCCATTGACATATTGGATTCTGTCCGTCCCACATCTTGTGAACGCGATATCTCAAACAATTCAACCAATCGACTTCAAACTTGAAGGTGCTTCACATCAGTTAGACGGCCATTGGTATTGATTTTCACCGAGGTGTGTAATCCAAGATGGCTGCCATTGACCATATTGGATTCCATCCGTCCCAGATCTTGTGAACGCGATATCTCGGGAACAATTCAACCAATCGACTTCAAACTTGGGAAGGTTCTTCACGTCAGTCAGATGGCCATTGGTATTGATTTTCACTGAGGTACGTACAGAATCCAATATGGTCAATGGCAGCCATCTTGGATTCTGTCCATCACACATTTTGTGAACGCGATATCTGGAGAACAATTCGACCAATTGACTTCAACTTGAGAATGGGGCTTCACATCAGTTCGACGGCCATTGGTATTGATTTTCACCGAGGTACGTAATCAAGATGGCTGCCATGGACCATATTGTATTCAATCCGTCCCACATCTTGTGATCGCGATATCTCTAGAACAAATCAACCAATCAACTTCAAATTCCGTCTATCCCGCATCTTGTGAATGCGGTATCGTGAGAACAATTTGTCCGATCGACTTCAAACTTCAAACAGAAGGTGCTGCACATCAGTTAGTATAGTAGAGGTAGTATGTAATCCAAGATGGCTGCCATTGACCATCTTGGATTTCATTCGCCCATATTGTACCCATCTGTGTTGTGAACGCGATATCTTGATCTATTCCACCCATCGATTTATAAACCTCGCCATCCACAAATCCATATACAACTACAGACTTACATTCCAGTGTTACACTACCCATTACTGCTTCCCAAACCTCCTCAAATTGTCTTAACAATTCCAGATAAACGTCTCTTTCCACTTTCAAGTTATATTTAAGGAGATATTGGAAGAGTATATGCTGTATGCTCTCAAACAGGCTACTTGGCGGAGGACCTGCTAGCTACTCAGCTTGTCAAATTTGGTATGCGAGTTACTCGCCTCAAGATCTTGCTTGGGTTTGTTTTTCATGCCTATCCAGTTTTACTTGGTGCCACCTGGTGGCCAAGTTGAAATTTCATTTCCTGACGAACAATAACTTCTGGAAACCTGAATGGGTATTTCCAAATGTGCCTCCAACCACGATGGTTTTCAGTTTTACCCCTCGACCAAAATTTGGCCGAAGGGTATTGTCATGTATGTTCGTCCGTCTGTCCGTCACACCTTTCTCGTTGCCAAGATATCTTTAGAAAGACTTGCTCTTGGCACACCAAACTTGCAGTGCACATCCATATGCTCGTGACCCAGAACTTCATTGAATCTGGACCCGATTGGTTGGAAACTTTGGCGGCCATCTTTAATTTATGTGAAACCATCACAGCTTTCTCATTACCAAGATATCTTTAGAACGACTTACCCTAGGCACACCAAACTTGCAGTGCACATCCATATGCTCATGACCCAGAACCCTGTTGAATCTGAACCCGATTGGTTGGAAACTTTGGCAGCCATCTTCAATTTATAATCTTGGGTACCATTTCGCTGTTCAGTACGAAACTTTGTATAGATCATCGATGCATCAAGAAACTTCAAAAGAATGACCAAACCAGTTTCCCTGATTCGGTGGAAACCTTGACGGCCATCTTTAATTTATGCAAAATCTTCAATGATATATATCTCTTGATACCATTGAAGTGTTTTATAGGAAACTTGGTATACAGCATTGATGTATCCAGAGACTTGCAATGAATAACCAATTCAGTTCCTCTGAGTGGCCTCTGATTGGCAGGAAGGATGGGTGGCCATCTTTAATTTATGCAAAAAATCGTTAATGATCTCTATCTCTGATACCGTTCCAATGCTCGATGTATAGGCTTAATTAAGGCTGCACGCTTCTTAAGGCTGCCGCGAAGCGTGCAGCCTTATTGCATCAGTTTGGTCTCATGGGGGGAAAAATTGCCTTGTCCACAAGATTGTGAAAAAACAAAGCAGAGTTGAGACTTATGGTCACAGGGCCAAATGTGGAGAAGATATTGATCTGGAAATTCGTAACAATTTGGGTTGTCTCGGATGAAGGGAAGTCTGTCTTTCAAGCCCAAATTGTTCATCTAAAATTCTAAGCTTCCGGTTTGGAAAAAGGCAGAACTTGCGCGGAAACGTCTTTGCGCATACTGCTAAATGGGCTCTCGTGAGACTTTTACGAAAGCTGCTTGGAAGTGATCTCCCTTTATGTAATTGATCTGCTCGTTGAGGGCGCTGTGATTAGCGAATAAAGTACCTTGCTTGAAAGGCAAAGCTAATGGTTAAATAAAATGAAGTTCACTAGATTGACTGGCACGATCTGGCGCGATCAGCTTATATTTCTATCGACTGTTCATGCCTGGCAACATCAATTCGATAACTAAAACAGAACAAGCCGAGTGTTTGCTACGTTTTATTGCGGAGAATACAAGCTGAATAAAACTTCTGAGTATTTTAATCGGAAGATAATCGTGCTTGCCAACACGGGCAGCTAACACACGAACATGAACGTTGCGTTGCCCATGCCGATTTTGACTTGCTCCAGACACGCTAACGTAGCAATCGCGAGTTGATTGAGTGAAGACAACAACAACAACAATTATCTTGCTTGATTATTTGTCACGACAATTCAACATTTTCGTTTGGGAACTCGACTTATCTCTTGAAGAATTCAATATTTATCCAATTTAACACAAATTTTTTTGCGTGTGTTTGGCGTGCATTTCCCCATCGATAAAAAACTCAATTGTTTGGGGCAAATCTCAAGTTCAAAATTTCTCAAAAACTCAATTCTTCAAATTCAAGTTTTTAATCTGAGTTACCTAGATGAAAAAGTGCCTAAAATCCCCCTGCTGTTATATTTAAGAAAATATTATTCCAACAAATTTAATCTCATAGTTGAACATTTTTAGCCCACCATCACCAGATGGTGGGCTGTTCAAATCGCTTTTTGTCCGTGGTCCGTCGTCAGTCCGTCCGTCCGTCGTCCGTCCGTAAACAATTCTTGTTATCGCGATTTCTCAGGAACTACTGCATGGATCTTTCTCAAATTTGGTACACAGGTTCCCCTTGGGGTCTAGTTATGCAAGATACCTTTTCTGGTCTCATTCGAAAATCCAATATGGCCACCAGGCAGCCATCTTGGATTTCCCCATGAAACCTTATCGCGATTTCTCAGGAACTACGGCATGGATCTTTCTCAAATTTGGTACACAGGTTCCCCTTGGGGTCTAGTTGTGCAAGATACCTTTTCTGGTCCGATTCGAAAATCCAATATGGCCACCAGGCAGCCATCTTGGATTTCCCCCATGAAACCTTGTTATCGCGATTTCTCAGGAACTTCTGCATGGATCTTTCTCAAATTTGGTACACAGGTTCCCCTTGGGGTCTAGTTGTGCAAGATACGTTTTCTGGTCCGATTCGAAAATCCAATATGGCCACAAGGCGGCCATCTTGGATTTCCCCATGAAACCTAATTGTTATCGCGATTTCTCAGGAACTACTTTATGGATCTTTCTCAAATTTGGTACACAGGTTCCCCTTGGGGTCTAGTTGTGCAACATACCTTTTCTGGTCCGATTCAAAATCAATATGGCTACCAGGCAGCCATCTTGGATTTCCCATGAAACCTTGTTATCGCGATTTCTCAGGAACTACTGCATGGATCTTTCTCAAATTTGGTACACAGGTTCCCCTTGGGGTCTAGTTGTGAAAGATACCTTTTCTGGTCTGATTCGAAAATCCAATATGGCCACCAGGCAGCCATCTTGGATTTCCCCATGAAACCTTGTTATCGCGATTTCTCAGGAACTACTGTATCGATCTTTCTCAAATTTGGTACACAGGTTCCCCTTAGGGTCTAGTTGTGCAAGATACCTTTTCTGGTCCGATTCGAAAATCCAATATGGCCACCAGGCAGCCATCTTGGATTTCCCCATGAAACCGTGTTATCGCGATTTCTCAGGAACTACTGCATGGATATTTCTCAAATTTGGTACACAGGTTCTCCTTGGAGTCGTAGTTGTGCAAGATACCTTTTCTGGTCCGATTCGAAAATCCAATATGGCCACCAGGCAGCCATCTTGGATTTCCCCATGAAACCTTGTTATCGTGATTTCTCAGGAACTACTGCATGGATCTTTCTCAAATTTGATACACAGGTTCCCCTTGGGGTCTAGTTGTGCAAGATACATTTTCTGGTCCTATTCGAAAATCCAATATGGGCACCAGGCAGCCATCTTGGATTTCCCCATGAAACCTTGTTATCGCGATTTCTCAGGAACTACTGCATGGATCTTTCTCAAATTTGGTACACAGCTTCCTCTTGTGGTCTAGTTGTGCAAGATACCTTTTCTGGTCCGATTCGAAAATCCAATCTGGCCACCAGGCAGCCATCTTGGATTTCCCCATGAAAATCCAATATGGCCACTAGGCGGCCATCTTGGATTCCTCGTGAAACTCTGTTATCGTGATTTCTCAGGAAGTACTGCCCGGATCTTTCTCAAATTTGGTACACAGCTCCTACTTGTGCTCCAGTTGTGCAGGATACCTTTTCTGGTCCAATTCCAAAATCCGATCTTTCTCAAATTTGGTACACAGGTTCCCCTTGGGGTCTAGCTGTGCAAGATACCTTTTCTGGTCCGATTCGAAAATCCAATATGGCCACCAGCCAGCCTCGTGAAACTCTGTTATCGTGATTTCTCAGGAAGTACTGCCCGGGTCTTTCTCAAATTTGGTACACAGGTTCCCCTTGTGGTTCAGTTGTACAGGATACCTTTTCTGGTCCAATTCCAAAATCCAATACGTCCATCAGGCGGCCATATTGGATTTTCCCATGCAACATTGTTATGATTTCTCAGGAAGTGCTGCAGGGATCTTTCTCAAATTTGGTACATAGGTTCCCCTTGGGGTCTAGTTGTGCAAAATACCTTTTTCGGTTCGATTCGAAAATCCAATATGGCCACCAGGCGCCCATCTTGGATTTCCCAATGAAACTTTATCGTGATTTCTCAAGAAGTACTTGCATGGATCTTCCTCAAATTTGGTACACAGATTCCCTTTATGGCCCAGTTGTGCAAGATAACTTTCTTGGTCCGATTCGAAAATCCAATATGGCCACCAGGTGGCCATCTTGAATTTCCCCTTGAAACATTGTTATCGTGAATTCTCAGGAAATATTTCATGGATCTTGCTGAAATTTGGTACACGGGTCCCACATGGGGCCTAGTTGCGCAAGATACCTTTTTTGGTCCGATTCGAAAATCCAAGTTACGCTTCAAATTAATACGGTATTTCGAGTCGGTGGATCAAACGGTGGGGCATATTCTATATATTGACTATAGAGAATATCCATATCTTCACCTTCCATATCAAGGAGTTCAAATAAATCAGAATTAAAATGTATTTCTTCAAATTTTAAATCAGTTTTCTTTAGTGCATGCTGTTGCAAGTGAACTGCCCCACCCTTTTGTCTGCCGGCGGGTCAGGTACATGAAGGGACGTCACTCTTGTGACACAATGTCACAACTCGACAACTGTAGATTACTGCATGTTTCGATCCAAGGGAGATAATCAGGATTCAGACACTTTCGAAGTTTCAACATTACTGCGCGGATCCCTTCAGTATTAAGTATTGTACCATGTTACTATTTTCGAACATGGTATCTTAAAAGAGATATCTCAAACTAGCCCAGTAAACAGAACAGAATTAGCATTCGTTCCTAATTATAAAATCTTAAGTATGCCAAAGTGTCAAAGAGATTTGTCTTCGCTTCCAGTACCCAATGATGACACATGCAAAAAAATAAATAAAATAAAAATACTGCAAAACGAAGGCAAAGGATCCTTCGTACATGTACATTCACTTTCAGACTAACTTTGTTCATTTCTCTTGTACTATAACAACCGACATAAGTAGTTTCTAGAAATCTTGAAACTCCTGAAACTTACAAAGATTATATCTTGGCGTTTTCCAGTGTCCCTTTTTTGCTCTTTTTTGTAATTCTGTAAACAAAATTACAAATCATTTGTTTGTTCTTAGTAACAATGGACAAAAAGATCCTCTTGTCATTAGCTTACAATTATTGGACAATGGTGGGCGCCAAGATCCTTCAGGATCTCTCGTGTTGACATGTTACATTGAACTCCCTAATAGTGGAACAGTCTGTTGAGAGAAATGAGCCCACCGAGTCAACATCCATCTTAGCTTGCTAAGGGCATTTCACGTTTCACTTAACACTACCCTTAGCTTATCGCTATGATTCGGCATGTATTTCACACGGTACCACCTCTCAGCCGCAAAGGACATATTTCTGGAGGGACATAATCCTCTTCGAAAGTTGTTCCTGAAGCATCCAGTCACATGCCCACCGCATTTAAACGAGCCATTGAAATTATCTGTATTTAAATAGTTTGACCTGGGCATCTCAGACATCGGACATATCAGTCTCATTTGAGTGCAGAGGCGCAAGACTGGGGGATTCTATGCGAGACCAAAACGAAGTTGTGCGAATCAACTATGTTAGTTCTCACTCTAATGGAGCATGCTTCTTTGTTTTTCTTAAGAAAAATTATATTACTAACCTTACCTTTTTTAAATTATTGACAGTTCACAGAAAAATGATATGCTTTTTATTTTGTGATGGGGGCATTTCGAGGCCCACCAAGGGATCATTTCAGTCGATGGCTTTCTGGAGGTGTGTCCTCGTTTTATGAATGTGATTGCGCCGATTTCGGATCTCATGGGATCAATCGGAGGTGACCAATTGGGAAATGCCCTAATATACTGAGATATCATCCATTACTGCATGGCTATGAGCAGAAGTTTCTACGTATGATCGTGCCATGCGTTAGGATGATGGTCAACATCGTGGAGTGAGGACACTGATCTTGGCAATGCAGAGCTAGAGGAAGGAGATAAATCAGTCAGTGTCATCAACGTCTCCTGATCGAGAAAAAAACAAAAACATGTGCGTTCAAATTCTACAATGCCTGAAAAAATGGAGAAACTAGTTGGAATACATGACAGTATGGTGAAAAAAAAGTTTCAGTAGGGGCGACAAGCTGAAGTTCCAGGAAGACAAGTAAAAAAAAAAGTTACTTCTGGACGATAACTTTTAAAAACCTGAACGGATTCTTTGCAAATTTTGTATGTGGATAACTTGCCACAGGATATCACTCGAGAATGCTTTTCATGCTGGGTACTGAAGGTTAAGGTTCCAAGCCAAATAATTAGTTTGAACATCGGGGGACTTCAGACGCTCTGGTTTTCATTAAAATTTTCTCTGAAGCACCAAAATAATTAATGGAATAAATCATCAAATTATTGTACTTCGTACATTTCATCCTGTTATGACTATACACGTCCTGATCCAATTTTGGGAAATAGGAAAAACTCTCTAAAGATCACGGCCAAACATCAAAACCATAAAATCACACAGGTAATGGCAGCCTTTCGAAGTCCACGAGTTCTAGTTTGGTATACATCATTGATGCATCAAGAGATAAATGACGGTTCTGGTTTCTCCGATTGGGCGGAAACTCTGGTGGCCATCTTTAATTTTTGCAAAATCTTTGATGATGTAGACTCGGATACCATTTCAGTGTTCTGTATGAAACTTGGTATACAGCATCGATGTATCAAGAGATTTGCAATGAATAATCACATCAGATCCTCTGAGTGGCGGGAAGGATGAGAGGGCATCTTTAATTTATGCAAAATCATTAATGATCTTTCTCTGATACCGTTCAAATGCTCGATGTAAAATTTGGTATACATCATCAAGAGATTTATGTTATGAATACCAGTTTCTCTGATTGGAAGGAATCCCTTGGGGCCATTTCTAATTGCAAAATATTTGATAATCTGTATATTTGTCACTTGACTGCTTGGTGTTCCTGACATCTTGGTTCAAATTGAATACATTATGAATGGCTGGCCCCCAGAGCCGAGGGGTTTTCAGATGTGCAGCTTCATATTAATATTTATTTGGTCTCCAGTAAGGGGTGTATTGTAGCTCTATCCAGAAAGTGTATTATCTCTCCCTTGGTGTAAAATAATATATAAAATTATATATATTATAAATTTATCAAATTTAGCTTTTGATAAGTAATTACCTTGGTTTCACTTTCACCAAAAGTCCCTGCAACTATTTCCAATTATAAATGGAGAAACTATTCCAGACTATTTGTTTGAAAAACTTTTATATTATGGGGAGTATCTGTCCTCTGGGTTGACATATAATCATAAATTCTTGTATACATTTTAAATTTAATAGTCTGGAATAATTGAATAGTTAATTACTTAACGGAAGTTGCCTGCACCACTGCCCCCTTTTGGTTCAGGTGACATTCACCCGACATCTGAAAATGGCTATAAATGGAGACGAGATTTCTTGGTTATCACTGTTCATCTAAAAACTTCAAGCCTAAAGTGTGCCACATCTTAATTGTATATAAATTCCCCAACTCCTTGGGTGATGTTATAAGACCAAAGGACCTGGCGCGGATTAATGACCTTTTGACCCCCATTGTGATAATATACTTTACACTAACTGAAAAAATACTTTTGTACCTGGTATATCATTTTGGCACTCCAAACTGGGCATATAGTTCATGTAAGACGAAGTGATGTGAATTTACAGGATTTCCAATAGTAGAAAATGGGGGAGTGGTCGGCCATTGTTTCATATGCTAACATGTGAAGTCACGTTGAAAAGTGGTATCTCCTCTTACAAGAACTATATACCCCAAACTGCACCTCCTAGGTAAAGGGCGTCGTTAGGGAGGGTTATTAGGTGTGAACGACCCCCTTCAGCGCCCATCCATGTCATTTTCCTATTTTGGTCAGAACAGTAAGGGGATCTCTAAATAAGTAAGCATATGAAATGATTCCCTTTTAAGAAATCCCAGTGACGCCCATTTTGGGGTCAAAATCTCATTAAACTGTGCCAGGCCCTTTGATATTACAGTGTAACCTCGCTATAACCCTGTTGCTTGAAGACCAAATTTGAACCACCTTATAGATTTTCAGCGTGAGAAAAGTGTTGAAATAGCATTCGTTATTTCGAGGGACATCATAGCACCCGCCTGCGGGTTTCTGAATTCATGGTATATCCATCAAAACAGACCAAGACCAGGTATTGGGTGAGATCTCTTTGTTTTTGATTCAAGAAATAACGTAAGAAATAACCATGCAAGAACTATGCGAGTACATTGAAATGGTCTTGGATAGTGTCGAGCACATGACCAGTACATTCCAGTCCTCTGCCTGGGAATACTAGTCAAACATCTGTATGATCGTGGGCATGGGGTATCCCCAACAACGATGGTAGAGAACACAGTCAGTATTCCACAGATGCTACTGCTCCGGCCGTCCGAGAATCCACCGTATTCTCGGGTCTGAATGTGGGGTGCCAAAGGAAGCTTTCCTGTAGAGTCGTGTGGTTGCTTTTTAGTCGCCAGACATCAATTTTTCCCACCTCTTGCATATCGTTCCAATTCCCATAGCGCATTCATCTTTAGAGACCAAGATCCAGCCTGCTTCGATTCCTTGGCTCCGTGTTGAGCTGCCTCTCGGATGGGGACCGCTGAAGGCATCATCCAGGGCATGCAGCCCACTTCGGACCCCTTGTTTCGACGATGCTGCCGAGCATGTTCCCCAGTCTATGTCCCCATTGAATAAGTGTGCCACTAAAGACGGGAAGGCCACCTCCGGCTTGTTACGGTAATTCCCCTAATAATTCGATTACCGGAAGTGATATTTGAGGTGATAAAAAATAGGGGTGATCGATTTATTGCAAATCATCGAAACCGACAAATCCAGAAAAATGCGGGTGATCGAATTGTGAGTTTTAGTAATTTGTGTGATGTCAGTTGTTGTTGCCGTAACCCGCTGTTGCTTCCAAACGCGGCTCCAAATGATAAATTATAGTAAATATTATTATGATAGCTGGATAATTGTCTTTTGATTGACCTGCACCCACGATTTTTCGTCAGTTCACGAGTTCCACTATACTCGCGCATGTTGTCAGACTGCCTGTTCGTGTTAGGCCTACGTGCATCCTCGATTTAGGTCATCTCGGTCATGAATGGAAACGTGTTCTAAGCAAAATACAGAAGATGTGTGGTGTATCGACGCAAACTTTACTACATGCCAATCAAATCATACTTTCCACAAAATATCAGAGATGCAATATTCGGTTCAGAATAGTTGTTTTGTCATACCGGTAGCCACAAACGTTTTTTGGGGTTTGTTGATAATTTTTTTCTCAGCATGGCGGAAAATGTATACACATGGGCAAGCCGGGCAAACAACAATAGCATACAAGCGAGCTGTTTTAAATTATATTCATGCTAGGTGTGATTCAATACATTATGCAGCTAATTAGAGTTTGTGAATACTCGAGCACGAGCTGAATAACACTGTTATCAAACGCGATCTCTGTTTGACTAACTTCAGCAGGAGGCCTGTGAGGTAAACAACAGAAACCCACTTTATTGTTTTTGGTCCTGTTGATTAATAAGTCCTTTTTCATGTGTTTTTCTAGGTCTAAAGTTGTTTCGCCCGTCATACGTCTTGGTAATGATAATGTATATATGTTTCTATCATGTCTTGCACTGTATTTTTCCAGTGTCAATGATACGCGTCAACGGTAGGCACATTTGGCGGGTGATCGAATTATTACAAACAGGATCTTCTGAAAATCGGGGGTGATTGAATTATTACAACTTCCGATCGTATTTTTCTGCAAAAAATCGGGGGTGATCGAATACCGATAGGGTGATCGATTTATTAGAGGAATTACCGTATGTGTAGTAGCCCACATAGCTGAGTGTATCACACTGGTAAGGTACCACCTTCGTCATGTAAAGTTTGGCGATCGGGCCTGGCGAAAATGAAGGATCAGCACCTCTCGTTGGGGAAATGTCCCAGGTCTTGATCAGGGCTGGGTGTTTGGGGTGGTGTCGCGAGCATCTGCTGCTGCCCAACACTGCAGATTCCTGACCATTTCTTGTGTGACATTCCATGTCGGCCAACCCTTGGGCGAAAGCCTGCCATTCGTCGGGGTCACCTGTGACCAGCGTTGATGCATCATTTCATCCACCAAATTCACCATGTGGGTAACAAGCACCACTTGCTCCTGGATCATCAGTTGACCTAGCTTTCTCATTCCAGGACTTATTGGGATGGTCTTTAAGCTGCTCCAGTGACAAGCCTGCATGCCCTCCTGTGGAACACTTTGCCAACCAACCACTTTGGGCTGAGGATGGTCTTTATATTCATTGCCCTATGAATGTAATGTACCATTGAAGGGGCTGATTGTACTGTTGTATTTTCTCACTATCGCTTAAATCCCTCTGTGAAATCGGGCTCCCTTCATGAAATGGGACGGGGTATGGAGATTGTAGGGTGTGCATCAAGCGTGTGTCGACAAGGGCCATTATTTTTTGTTTGCTTCATTATCGATCAAAGTGACCAAACATGGGGCCTAGCACATTGCATTGTGGATCCATTCAGTCCAGCCAACTGCCAGTCCAGACACCGCAGCAGACGTAGACATCAGGACCCAGATGGATGAGGTTGCAGTCCAGTTTCCCACTCGGTATCCATTTAGTTTTAAGCCCACCGCTCTTAGTCGGCCAAATGATTAGGTCAGTTGGGGGTTATGACGGGTCACTTTCGCCCACAACCCCAATGCTTCGATGATCTCCACGCACTTATCATACATGTAGAAGAAGCCCTTGGGAATATAGGTCATGCAAGGCGAAGTGATGTGAAACTACGGGATTTCCAATAGTGGGAAAGTGGTCGGCCATTGTTTCATTTGCTAACATGCCAAGTGACGTTGAAAAGCGATATCTCCTCTTAATTGAGCCATATATGAGAAAAGCATGTACAAATATGATCCGTCATCCTGAAGTGGACTCGCTCCGGAGGCCCTCAAATGAATTGGACTTTTATACCCTCAAAATGTGCGAGGAGCTGCTTGGACATACTGAGGGTCGGGGTAAAGTTTTTTTTTCTGTCGTTGCCACAGTGTCCGGGGTCAACAGGGCAAAGAGCACTGTGAGATCGACAAGCCATCGCTGGTTCCGGCGTGAATGCATGCGAGGTGTCGAGGGAAGCTTTTCTGTGGTGTCACATGGTTGCTTCTAGTCACCAGATGTCGTAAATTTTTCCCACCTCTTGCATATCGCTCCAGTAGCCGAAGCATCGAGGATAGCTGTCATAGACCAGTAGTGGTGGATTATAGCACACCTCTTCATGGAGCCAGCTCCTTACTCTGTGAGTGAATTAACCATGGTCGCATGCTGTAAAATGAGAGCCACAGAGGCATGGCTCTCTGTCATGGCTCAGGTCAACAGTGGGAATGTGGGTATGGGATGGAGAGGGGCAGTGTTTTATAGACATACCCGAGGGTCATGCGCACGCACGTCAATGAGAGCTCCCCATGCTGAGTCAACCCCTATGCTCATCAAATGAGATACATGTATGTATATAAGATAACTTTATTGACACAAAAACAGTCACATGGCTGATTATATGGTCATTTGGCACGAAAATACAACTGTCCGTGTGAAACAATCACATTCAACAAACCGGTTGAAGTATATAATACCGTATATACGTATAGCAGGGAATATACATATATATTTCTCAATAAATATATAGATCTTTTCTGCATGTTTGGGTAAAAAGTCTGTTCCGCATATATATTTCTATATATGTATAGCAGCTCGCCTGAGTCCGTCTTTTCTGCATGTTTGGGTAAAAAGTCTGTTCCGCATTTTGTCGCATGGAAATGCACCCATCATGCAAGACTAGACCTCTGTAGATCCCACAGATTTTTTTTACGAAAGTTATTTCCCATGTTTAGCTGTAAAGTCTGTTTTCCGCCTTTTCTTCCATGATATAAGTACCCGTTCTCCCACTCTGCACCCTGCCATGATCCCCCGAGGACCCCTATTCGCTCACCCATTTTAGGGGTGAAATCTGTGTTTCTTTTTTGGGGGGAAAGTCTCCTATGCATCCAGCCATCACAGGATCGGCCTGGATGAGTGCTTCAATAGGATACTGTCCCCGATCCCGTCGGCCCATTATGAACCTCCCTCAACCCAGTTAACGGCCTGTCCAGTCCATTTTCCCTGCATTTTTTGGGGGGGGGAATATAAATTTTACATCCACCCCGGCCACCCAGTCAAGTGACCTAACCACCCATCTCCCAATCAGCCTCGACAAACGCTTCATGTCTATATCCTCCCCAACCCCATAGGCCCAATATGGGCTCACCTCGACCTCAAAACGTCCATTCAAAGGCCTTCTACTATTCCCCGACCGTGCATGCACAGATGGATCATGGAATGAGCTTTGACCCCGATGTGCCCTTTGCCCCGGATGTGACCTCACGTCCTGTGATGTCGTCCACTAGATTTTCACCCTTATTCTCCTACGAAGTAGGCTCTCCTTTGCAAATTGTCCGGTAGTCAGTGAGTCCATTCGAATCATTTCGTCGGCAAAATAAGGAGAACCGTTGACATCAGAACCTTGATTTTTGGCATGAAGGTGCATTAGGGGACTGTTACCAGCAAGTTCTGAGCTGACCTACTTAGGTGACCTATAAACCTCAAAATTTTAAGAAGATTTCAGGTTATTTCTAGATAGTCATTTCTCGATTGTCTCACGTAGAGTCATCTCTCGAGTACACACTTCAATCATATCAAACCCTACTTCGTAGGTAATGTTTCCAGCCGCAAGTTCAAATAAGACAGAATTTGCTCTTTATATACTACTCTCTCTGCTGGCGCGTGATGGCTCTTTACCGGCGCGTGATGGCTCTTTACCGGTATTGCTAATGGCTAAAATTTACTTGATCTTGAGAACAATCGATTGTACCACCATTCAAATGAATAATTGTTAACCTGGATTTGAAAAACAAAAAATTAATCCCTATCATTCAGCTCACGAAGTGTGGAATTGTCTGCAGTTGTTCAAGGGGAATAATTGCCACCATTAGGATCACACAGAGAGAATGAAAACATATTTATAACAATCGCCTCCTTTAATTTGGAGACTGTAAAATTATACAGTAATTTTGTCACCATTCTCAGTTTTAAACTCGCCAGGAACTGTGGGTTATTACCTACACCTTAAAAATCGGTTTCATTGAAGCATGTTTACAGCATGACGGGTACATTAGCTCCGGTGTAGCCTTGTTCCATACTACGTGAGAACAACGCTACGGCTGCAAGCCAGTCACCAGATCGAGTTGTTGGGAAATTGCCGTACGGGCAATATTTGCCGAACCAATTGACCATAACCAATAAAATAATTCGATTCTATGTCCACTTACCTTTCATAAAAATCCTTGTTTATGAGTGACCGTCCGTTTTTAGCTTGGCAAGAGATCGAAACTCGGACGAGGGGGGTAAAACTGTCCACATCGCCGCCATCTTTACATCGAAAAGTTTTACATGGACAGTATAACCCCCTCGTCCGAGTTTCGATCTCTTGCCAAGCTAAAAACGGACGGTCACTCATAAACAAGGATTTTTATGAAAGGTAAGTGGACATAGAATCGAATTATTTTATTGGTTATGGTCAATTGGTCTGGCAAATATTGCCCGTACGGCAATTTCCCAACAACTCGATCTGGTGGCTGGCTTGCAGCCGTAGCGTTGTTCTCACGTAGTATGGAACAAGGCTACACCGGAGCTACGGGTACATGTACCTCTATTAAAATTTACAAGTTGTCTACCCCTGTGCCTGTACTTCACCAGAGGGCGCACAGGCGTGCCTCTTCACTACCAATACGCCAAGAAAATAATTCTGGCATAAAAATATCGTGTTTCTTTGCGATGAAATCGGCAGAAACGATAATAAAATATGTGAGAACCGTCTGTGTATTGCGGATCGGTCGTCAATTGCTGCAATTTTACTTCATTCCTTGCCACTGCGTACTGATATTTAATGCAGTCCGACGAAAGCCAACCACGTGGTTTTACATCCCGCCGGTCTTTCATTGCATTCCTCCCGCGCGGTGTCAAGTGTGCGTCAATTTGATCAACACAGAACCACCAAAATTAATTTCTCACGTTTTATCCGGTACTTCAGCCAAAACATGCCGAACCCACGATGTTTCTTCGATATAGCGGCTGATGGGGCAAATCTTGGCAGAGTCGTTATGGAGGTATGTGGCTTCGTTCATGAATTTTGTGAAAATTGTCACTTGTGTGACCGCAGAAAAGCGCGCGTATCTCCTGTGCATGTCTGGCTTTTCATGTGCGACCGGTCATTTTCCTTGTTTGCGTGTGAAAACTATGATTTGACTGTTTTAAACTATTGAAAGTCACTCTAATGACGATCAACCCATGTAGTTCTATAATGTTGGTGTGCTGTGTAGGCCCAGATCATCTCCATGCCTGCCAGTTTAGTATCGCCCAAGCAGCGAGAGTCCATAATTTGGGAGTTGTGACTGTATTGGTTATTTTTAGAACCGGCTAGGGAAATAACATGGTTGCTTGCTAGGTAAAAAAGAAGAAAAAAAAGTCTATATATATATAAATTATAAATACTAGGCTAGAAATCCAGTGTATGAAATTATAGTAAACTTATACGTCTAGTTTTTATTGATCACTAATCTTTGTTTTACTATTTACTGGAAACTAGAACACAATACCTACCTACGGGCTTGGGATCGATTCTCGTACAGATCAAATCTCGTACACCTCGCACGTGCGCGCGTTCAAAGCACGTGGTGACTTTCTATGTGGATTGCTTATGTGCGGGGATGAAGTTTAATTTGTCTGTCAAAATTTCTACTTCTTGGTATGTTTGGAAGTATTATTTTTTTGTAAATTGTTTTCTGGAGCATACTTACTTGTGGTTTCCATCACGTGGGGAGTCCATTTTATCGCCAACCAATATATGTAACCTGACTGATGATCATGATATTCATTCTACGAAAGCCAGACGACAATCCCATTTCGACAGCTGTGTTTATGTCATGTGACACGGGGCGCAGTCATTGTTTTTCTTCGACTGCCCCTCTCCATCTGCGAACGAATGTTCACAATCAAATGGGGCAAACTCACTTTTCCAGTAAATCAGGGCCATGTTCCAGTTGAATTTTACGTCATGAAATAGCATAAAAATATATCAATCTATATATTTCTGAAACGAGTATTTCTTCAGGATTCCAAATATATTATCAAAATTAAAATCGGATCATTATTGGATACGCTATCAGTTATTGACGGCAGCGGAGTTATAATTCCGATGATTACCGATGATTTTCCGGAGATAAAATAATCTCGTTTTTCATTCAACTAACAACAGTCGCTGTTCAGCCTTTGATTGCGGAAAAGTCAGATTGGTAAATTGTCTCTTTAGTATATTATTTCTTCTAAAAATACTCAAATAAACTATTTAAGTGCATGGACGATGACATTTACAACAATTCAGCATAAAATTGCGACTTTCGTCTGCTGTACGGGAATTGCTCTCTCTCATGGGTTACAGGTACCGAAAAAGTCGAGTTAGTAACTGCTCCCGCACGTGCGGGGAAAGGTCACGTAACCCGCGAAACTACTTCTAGGAAAGGGTCTTGATCCCAGCATTAACCAGGTCAGTTTTTGTGTCTTTCAAAAAATTACTTTTATATAAAATTGAAATAAACCGTGGAAAGTGTACGAGAAATGATCCCCAGGCCGTAGCCACTAGCCACATAGCATGACTGCCCGGTTATTGGACAGGCCCTATTATTGGACACCTAGACCCAGCGGGGCTATTTTCTGGGAATATTACATGACAACTGTAATACAAATTTAATTTTACAGTTGAGTTACAAAGACACACTGATAAATTTCTGTTTACTCACGGAATTTGTACACGTTAAGTCCTCCTGCGGGTCGGAAATAGTCTCACAGATTTGGGTGAAAAAATGCACCAGAAAATTTCCTCCAGTTTCAGAGTTTCATTCCTGATTGCATGTTTGATTAAATTCAACGAAATTTGGCTGAAAATGTTCCCACAAATATGGAGAATCTTCATTGTGAATCTCAGTGTGCAACGCGACCGGCGTTTGGCAGACGATGTATATTTCTCCCGCCACTCTGTCTGAAAACAGAGCAATTTCTTGTGCTGTAAAACTTACCTTCACATACCTTATTGCTATCGTGTTCTTGCGCGATTGCCTATTGTAACACATTACCACAGAAACAAAATAGTCCCTGTGCTCCCCAGTGCCCATGCGCGAGTACCCAGAATCCAATCTGTCCGACCACGTCACTTCCTTCTTTCCTCTACAAGTCGTAGTGGAAACACGTGTTCTCAAATTCGTCTGAAAAATTTCGATCTACTTTTGAGTTTACCACGCAATGATTCTGTGATTCTTGCATTACCTACCGGGCCTGGAAATCTCACCCGTCGGGAAGTATTCAAATCATCTCTGAATCAAATAAAATGGCTTCTATTGTCCAGTCCTCGCCATGAAAGGCGAGCGATCGGTCCCCTTCTCCTCCACACACGCCCAGAGGTCGCAAGACGAGCGATTCGTCGCTCCGCCAAATCCGAGAGAAAAATATTTATTTCTTCGGTCTATATCGGCAGTATTTTCGTCACCTTTCATTCACTGGTTTTCGTGGTTGCGGTTTCGATTTGCAAAGGAAGCGGAAGTAAGACCACTGTCATGTGCAGTAGAATAACGCGACGTCACGGGCTCGTAACCTGGTAACAGTCGTCAGTTGGCAAGACTGGTGATCTCCAATTTATTTCTTGATCTATCCCATGGTTCACCGCGCGACATACCCAACCGTATGCCCAGCGATGCACTGTGGGATAGATGAGGATTAATTTGAAGATCGCCAGTTTTGCCGTCAGTTGGCGGTTTTCTTTGACTTGCGTCTGTTGTATACCTTCTTGCGTTTCATTGAAGTTTTCCACATCATTGTTGGCATTACCATGGCAGAACAGAGTCATACCGGCAGTACAAAACAACTAAAAGGAAACCGGGTAGAACTGAAAACTTTCAAAAGCTGGGGCACGGCGGTTCAGTTACATATCGGTTACAGAACAGTGGCGGCAGACAGTCGGCAGTATGTCAACTATGTATGGTGCCAGTTGTGTGCAAGTTTTGAAGACGAACTAATTAATTATTAATTGTGACTTGGATCAAATATAAATCAAACACTCGTGTGGAGTATTTTATGTATTGTCTTATTTATTGCAAGATTCAAAGGAATACCAAAATGTCTGCTAAAATAACACTGCTCGCCTTAGGTGAGCAATTACTCGCCCCAAACATCCCAGTAGAGCGATTTCTAGATGAGCGATCACTCGCCCATCCAGATTAAGGAGAGCGATCTGGCACTCTCCCACCATTTTGCTCATGGCGAGGACTGATTGTCTGCGTTATATGTGGTCTATGAAGCCGGCCTGTGGTGTCGGGAGAAACTGGTTTGACCAGTTTGTATGAGAATGAGCTTTGTCCCGTCAACGTATTTCTGACAAAGGGAAATATCTTGTCGGTTCATGCGCTAGTGTATTTCTGTCGTCTCCCATCTGGCGGGGCCGGGAAATTGTATTGTTCTCCGTCTCGTCTTTAGAGTAACGGAGAGCCTTCTTTTCTTATGTCTTTTAAACGTAATTTCATGTTTATATGACGCCCCGTTTCACTTTATTGTTGTAATAAATATTCCGCCTCCAACTATTTCTGATTATGTGAAGTTTGTTACGGGTACAAAATGGCGTTCGTCATCCAGGTAAGATTGTACACGAGATGACCTTGATCGCATATGTTGTTCCCTACTTCCAATTTCAGATTATCGTACCCGGCGGCTGCATCGAACTCCACCTTGGTGCCGCCTCGTCATGCAGAAGATATTTCTACAACAATGCCTGAGAAATTGAGAAAAGATGTGCCTGCAATTTCTTCCGTTATTGCACCACTTCCGTAAGGTCGTCGGTTGTAATAACTCCTGTTTCCGGTTTGCTGTGTCTACTATTACCCTCAACAAACTGGAACTTCGATAATAAATTCGGAGATGGTGACTACCCCCTATCAAGGACCCGTCACTTCCGGAGAATTTATCAACAATTCGGCCCTGCTCATCGCCGTCTACACAAACTACGGAGATGTCTACTGCATTTGTAATATCACCACTTCCTGTCATCGGTGACTATTACACCAGTATCCGGTTTTGCTGAATCTGGCCGTTCATTATTGAATGTGCCGAGATTATATAGGGCTCTGCCGCAACCATTGTCAGCACCCCCGCAGCTTTCTCAACCGGTACTACAACCACGTGTGCCTGGATCCAGTTATGATTTCCGGCCTACGTCTTTCCGAGTTTCTCGGATATCTACATGCAACCTCTTACATCATACCTTTCGGTATCATCTTACCTTCCGGTATCATTGTCTTACATCGGAACTTCCGCTTCTGTTTTTGCGTATGTTCCGACTTCGGCAACTACATCCTTCTACAGGCTTGCTGCAACTTGTGATGTTCTGTTACGTAATCGTTGTATGATGTTCCGGTTCAACCATCGATGTTTAGTTCTCCAGTTACGTCATCGATGTATAGTGTTCCGGTTACGTCATCGATGTGTAGCAGACCGGCTGATTCCTACACTGCTCCGATGTACTCTCCATTTCCTGTTCGTCATGCGGTGTACAGGCCTACATCATATCCTTCTGTGGCTTCTGTAGTCCGATGTACCTCATCGTGTGACTTCTCCTGTTACATTCTTCGGTTGTGTCACATTCGACTTCCGGTACATCGGGTGTTTACTTTCGTTCTCCATCCTTCGAGACGTGAAGTAAAGGTTGCACATCTACATCTGCTGTTATATACGGCGCATGTTTCAACTTGCGTGGCTTCAGCTTGCGATTATACAGACATACGATGTATCACTGCAAGCCTGGAAATAACGGGCCGGTCACGGACAATGTCTGACACCGAATGGAGCTTTGGCAGGCACAAATCATTCGGACCCGGTCGTTTTGTCCGGTGACATTTTATACTGCAAAATTTAATCTGTCGACAGTTTTCCACTGTTTTAGAGCGGAGGATGTTCATGCTTTTTCAAACCTGAAAAAAATCTGTTTTATTCGTCAAACTTGCAATGACAATTGTCCTGCATGGCTAGTCAAAGTCCCTGCTCGACCATGCTTTCCATTGTCGCCGAACGCCATGTTCGCAAAATTGCTGACGTCATCATTAGGCCGCTGATAATTAATGGTTCGTTTCCCGTAACCCGCCCGCATCAGTATTTTTGCAAGCAATAATTACGCATTGTATTAATTATTGGTACTGACGTGTCAAAATCCCTAAAAAAAATGCCTATAATGAGTTCTGATTTCGCGAAGCAGCGCTCTCCAGTGATTTAATTGCTCGTAAAATACCGAGATTGTCGTAACAAGTTTCGTAAAGCCGTCTCTTTGTACCATCCCTTCGAAGGGCACTGCAGCGCCACCTGTTGTGCAGTTCAAGGGATTCCCCATAAACTGACCAATGAAACGGCAAACTTTCTTGGGAATCCTCTAAGCTACGTCATTATGTTTTCCAGTCGGAGCTCCGGAAGGAAATTCTGTGGTCTCAATTCCGTAGTTTGTCTGATCGCAAAAACAGTAAATAACAACAAACTGAACATCCACAATGTAATCTAACGAAATATGCATTGAGAAGTGAAGAAGTATAACTATTCGTCTGCAAACTAGATATCGATCTTCACGCGGAGTTCTCAAATCAAACGGAAGTATGTTCATCATACACCCCTTTCGTTCCTCGCACACCGCGCAATGAATTTAGAAATGTCCGCATGGTTGATCGCATTCATCCTGGTGTTGATCAAAATGATTTTGGCCAACGGAGCCACGATAGCTTCAACAAACGGTCAGTTTTATGTTAAATTCACAACTTTCCTATTCTCTGAAAAGACGACCGCCAGCTCTGTCATCGAGCGTTTTCTTTCCAAGGCAGATTTGAAACTTCCGTCGATGATTCTCCTGCCTTATGGGCGCTTGTAATCAGCAAATAAATTCTATAAATCTATGAATCACTCAGTGACATGGATCAAGAATCCACAGTGGCGGACTTGGAAGAGAAGAAAGACTTCTCTTCCAAGTCTTTACTGACTCTGAAAATCAGAAGAAGGCATCGTGATTAGACCAAAGCTGTTGTTGTTGTTGATCAGTGACTTGCTTAGGACAGCTGTATTATAGTAAAATTTATGAATCCTAAAAAATTAGGATTAATATTATTACTATTTATGGTTGCTTTGGTGAAGGCTGATTTAATATTGTTAGCCAGTACTAATCTGATGGAAACCAGTTCTAAATTAGCTCCATTTATGACACCTCGCATAATGTATGTTATGTCAAGAGTCATGTATGAGGCGCCGTTTGTGACAATATTGTCAACGACAAATATATAGAGTTAAAACCAAAATATAAAGTCGCCGTTTGTGAAAATATTGTCAAACACAAATATATAGTTAAAACCTTTGTAAATATATATAAAACAAAATAAATAGGGCCTATATATAAAGTTATTTTTTTTTTATTTTTATAAATATTTTTTTAACATAAATAACGATAGGAAGTTAAGACGTTAAATTTAACGTAAATATAAAGTACACGAACAAACTTAAATAAAGTGTACATGTAAACCGGATATGCCCAAAGGAAGCTGCGCAATCGATGTGCGCGCGAGTAATACTGGTTAATCAAAACTGCAACTGAGTTCAGAAGCGAAACTATGACAGCGGTGAAAACCACTCGCATGTCACAGATGTGGCGAATCAAACAATAAGATCACGTACCTGAACATATTTCAGCTCACTGCCATAATGATTTAGTAAAGGCCTATTCCAATTTTCAACAATTACTGTTATCATTTACAATCGTACTTCAGAGTTATTACATCAATTAGATATAAATACATCTACTTATAAATCAACATAAGATATCCTAGCCTGCAGCCAATATCACGGCCTGTCCCTTAGATGTTCAATCTACGATTCCGCCGGCCAAGTCGCTGGTTGCTATTTGCCGCATAAAAACATCAACAGAAGTTGAAATAAAACATGCGCAATAACGATGCATTAATTATGCGCAACACAAATATTAGGCAATTTGAAATCATACTGAATATGAGCATATTTCATTGATCAGAATATGATCATTCATAGCCTAGTTATAGGATTTGGAATTATATTGTCGTTTTGTATATTTTAACGTTTTTCGATAATTTCCGAATTTCCAAACAAGACAAAAATTTGCAGGGAACTTGGTATAAGTACAGCGAATGTGGAAACTAATGGGTCATGAGGAACCGGTTGCACTATGCTGGTATCATCAAACGTACCGCTCTCAAATTATGAAAGAACCATGGCGTATACTGTGGGAACCACCAGTGTGGATTGTACTGTTGCGTTCACCGTTCCTCGTTTTCATTATCGAGATCATTTATTATAGCATGATACGCTTACTTGATCTCAAACTTTTTAGGTTTTAAGTTAGTATAACGTAAGTAGAATAAAATAAACTGTTGATATTCGTAAGCGCTAGGTACTGGGTTCAATCCCTGGCCGGGTCATACCAAAGACTTGAAAAATGGAACTTGTTGCTTCCTCGCTTACGCTCAGTATTAAGAGGATAGAACAAGGACGGTGTCAGTATAATGTGACTGAGTGGGGTGTCATGTTTGCCTACGGAATGATATTTCGGTGGGACAGCAGTATAAAATGGCAGCATTAGATCTGCTCAGTTACAAGTAGTTAACCACACCCCTCCCACTCACCTCCCTTCCCTTCCCCGTCGTGATATAGCTGAAATTTTTTTGAAAGCGACGTTAAACCCTATTCACTCACTCGTCAGCGTATATAATATGGTTAATACCGATGCCCGTCAAGAACCCCACGCGTATTGAAGATCAATTAGCGATTAGCACGCAGGGGTAAAACGGCTTCGACTGATTCCTTAGTTACTAGTAACAGCTTCGAGGCAGCGCAAAAGTGAAAAAAGGCCAATCTAGTATTCTTCATGAGCCATTAGTTTCCACATTCGCTGTACTTATACCAAGTACAAATTTTCGTCTTGTTTGGAAATGCGGAAATTATCGAAAAACGATAAAATATACAAAAACGACAATATAATTACAAATCCTATAACTAAGCTATGA
The DNA here is from genome assembly GCA_036873755.1 of Hanleya hanleyi. NCBI lineage: Eukaryota > Metazoa > Mollusca > Polyplacophora > Lepidopleurida > Hanleyidae > Hanleya > Hanleya hanleyi. Next base: position 90,608 of record JAVTVY010024185.1, read on the forward strand.
ATGGTCATATTCTGATCAATGAAATATGCTCATATTCAGTATGATTTCAAATTGCCTAATATTTGTGCTGCGCATAATTAATACATCGTTATTGCGCATGTTTTATTTCAACTTCTGTTGATGTTTTTATGCGGCAAATAGCAACCAGCGACTTGGCCAGCGGAATCGTGGATTGAACATCAAGGGACAGGCTATGATATTGGCTGCAGGCTAGGATATCTTATGTTGATTTATAAGTAGATGTACTTATATCTAATTGATGTGATAACTCTGAAGTACGATTGTAAATGACAACAGTATTAATTGTTGAAAATTGGAATAGGCCTCTACTAAATTATAATGGCAGTGAGCTGAAATATATTCAGGTACGTGATCTTATTGTTTGATTCGCCACATCTGTGACATGCGAGTGGCTTTCACCGCTGTCATAGTTTCGCTTCAGAACCCAGTTGCAGTTTTGATTAACCAGTATCACTCGCGCGCACATCGATTGTGCAGCTTCCTTTGGGCATATCCGGTTTACATGTACACTTTATTTAACTCTTTCCCCCATAAACTTGTGGGGAATTTTCTCTCTCTGACCCATAACAGATTTGTAATGGCGTAGCTCTTTAACCCATGGACTGATTTCAATTTTCACACGTTTCCAGCGATGTAAAATATCCCGTTTTATGTCCCATGTCATGTGGAAAAATATTTACCAATGGTCTCCCACAGGCCCATTCTACGTAATTTGTTCACGTTTTATATCAATATCAGCAACGTTTAATCTAAAAATAAGTAATCTTGCGAAAAAATGTTTTGTGTTTGCTTTCCATCTGTTGGAAATCACGAAAAAAGCGAAGAAATTGTCGCATTTTAGCTGCGTTTTGCAGCGTTCTGTTGTTGTTGTTCTGCTGCAATTCCTGTATTATCGCATACCATTGTAAAGCTTATTTTCCGTACATTCGGGATTTCGCAGTTACATCATGAGATGGCAGGTATAGAACGAGCTATAACTGAAAAAGTCCCATATACTTAAAGGAGAACGAAGGCTGGTAACAAGGTGAAGTAAAACAGCATCACTCATTGGCCCATGGTTGAGCGACCTTGAGCGACCTTTTCTGAGGCCCCGCGTGATTGGTGCAGTCGGTTTTTTGCGCGTGGTCGCCATGGCCAGGGGTCCACGAAACCGCCACGAAACACAGCGGGGCCAAAGAATGGCGGATAAATTTTAAAACGGGAGATCAACAGGTCCCGGGAAATGTTTATAATAAACTCAGATGGGCAGATTTGACGAGCTAGTCATCAAGGTTAGATACTTTGGTAGTTTATGCTCGCGTTACGTGAAATTTTCAGGAATATGGAAGCAGATTTGACTATTTCTCGAACGTTAGATCATACCAAACTCATTTGGTGTTGAATCGCGCATTTTCCGTCAATTATTTTTCTTCCTCTCCTGATTTCATTTTACCCGTATTACAAAACAAACCAACAGTATACTAGTCAGATTTATTTAAATTTTGGCTTTCTGAAAATGTATAGTTTTAATAATGTTTCACTCAAAGTAAACGCGAAAAAATTGCAAAGTAATCCATAACATGGGAACTCAGTGACACGTCAAAATGCGTCTTCATGGGTTTGGCGAACATCCGTCAAAATGCGTCTTCATGGGTTAGGCGAACATGCGTCAAAACCCGCTTATATGGGGGAAAGAGTTAAGTTTGTTCGTGTACTTTATATTTACGTTAAATTTAACGTCTTAACTTCCTATCGTTATTTATGTTACAAAAATATTTATAAAAATAAAAATAAAAAAACTTTATATATAGGCCCTATTTATTTCGTTTTATATATATTTACAAAGGTTTTAACTACAGCGTTCGAAATGGCGGCCTGCTATTGGCTAAAAGCAGGCCAAAAGTTTGACAAAGCAGGCGATGTGGAAAATGACCTGCTAAAAAAAAAAATCACGACCGAAAGTAGCAGGCCATAATTTTCCTGGCCATTCCTTAGTTTCCTACCTATATATCATTTTGTTTCCGTTGCACACAACGTAAATTGAATTCTTTGTGGGCGATATCATCGTACAAATACTCCACTAAAAAAATAAAATCTGCAGAACAAGGCAGCGGTCGAAATAACGCCTGCCTACCTACCGCCGCCGGCAAGTGAATTTTTCCCGTGACAATCTGTCGCATGCGGAAAGTAGGATTTCATCCAGTAAAAATGATAAAACGCGATCAATTTTCGTAAATACCTTTTAGGAGTCTAGATCTATCTGAAGGAACGGCCAATCCAAGAAATAACCCATTGAAAATTTATTTCAAGCCGATCTTTGGCCATTGTTGTTGGACTTCTCTGTCAACATTTCCCGCGCCAATTTCACTTCCGGTTGCTGCGCGTCAATCCTTGCGCGGTAGTCCGGTGCATCCAAAAGTCGGACCTGTTACGAAACGGAATCGGACTATCTGTTGTTTTTTTCCCCAGTTAGTACCGATGGTAAATAATATTGTTGGCCTCTTTTCTTGGGCTTCTATTCACAAGCTGAAGTTTTTCTAAGCAGACACTTCAGTTAATTGATAATTCCAACGGGACTCTGGTGGCTGATTCTAATTTATTGCAATCAGCAATTTACAAGGGGAGACTTTTGATAAATATAAGTAAATATAGTTCACATGATTTAGTCAACAAGGCTTTTGCAGTTCTAATTGCAGAAATTAGGGGAAATAGTTGTCTTTGAAATATCAAAGTTGACATCAACTTTCCATTGGTGCTCAGTTTTAAAGAAAATATGTGCCAAATAAAAAAATTAATAATAATAAATATAAAAAAATGCCCACCTCATTTTTAGTTGGACAGTCAGCGAAGTTTTAGTGAAGGGAGACAGTAATACCACATACATAAAACTTCTTTTTTATTGCAATGTCTTAATGCAGTCAAATAATTAATAATTAATAATTACAGCATTCAGCATCATCATAATTTCCTCCCAAGGTCATGAGAAGCTAAAGATTAATTAACAGAGGCCTTACTGGTGGATTTGCACATGTAGAAAAAAAATAGCTGTCCAACTTCATAAATAGCAGGTGATGTTAGATTTGACCTGCGATTTTTTTTTCGATGGAAAAAAATAGCAGGTCATCACAAATTTCCTAATTCGGACCCTGAACTATATATTTGTGTTTGACAATATTTTCACAAACGGCGACTTTATATTTTGGTTTTAACTCTATATATTTGTCGTTGACAATATTGTCACAAACGGCGCCTCATAGTCATGTCTATGGATTGTGATCTGTGATTTCCTTTTAATGGCTATTATGTAGGCCTATGCATTATTCATTTAATTAGCAGGTCACTGTTCCTCAAGCAGAGGTTTTGTTTGATAAATCTAGTCCAGTAAAAGGTTTTATATTTTCAAATTTTGCATCCCAAGTTTTGTTATAGTATTTAATTTTTTTTCTCGCTAGGTAATAATTAATAATTATCGCCCTCAGCATGTCTATTTTCAAAAGCAAGGTTACGAGAAACAAAGAATTAATTAACAACGGCCTTATTGTGGGGAAACCCTCGAACTGGGATTCCCGTTGGCAGGATCGTTCTGCGGGCGGGCATGTCAAATTAAGCGATTCTGATCTGATATTTTACAGCTACCTACCACCCGAAACTGGACAAAACTACACTAGACATTGATGTACAAAGTTTAAGAATGCTTTTGGCTGCAATTATTGTTGAACTGCAAAACTGTGGGCAAACGAGTTTAGACTCAGAAATTGACCTTTGCAGTAACAACAACAACATCAACGATCACCTCTCAATGAAAAATGACCATTTGCAAGGTTATAAAATGACAGTCTTGGGTGGTTGATTCTCCTAATTATATCTGGGAGGCATAGATTTGCTTGCTTGGATTTTTACAAACAGAAGACCTGATGGACATTGGTTGTTTTTTTCAGTTTTTTTCCCCAAGAAATATTGAAGGTATAATTATTTTTTTGTGCATTCATTTTAGGTGCCCATACATGTTACATAACTAAATGTCAGCTTCATAAGGCTGTGGATATCCTTGGAGGTACTGTTGAAAAGAAATTTTGAGGGGGTTTTTTTTCCAGCAAAAACACATCTTGAATACAGAAATTCGGGAAAGTTAATCATGCTGTCAAACTTATTTCATTTAGCTGATCATAATAATTATAAGGAATTATTCTTCATCATAGTACAGTTGTAAGCTGTAGTAGGTTATCATTTGTTGTGCTGATTACAAAATAGTCCTAACGAGGCCCGATACCTTTGTCAGGCACCAAATTCCAAATGTCGGGCACCAAGTTATTCATGCCTGTCAAAGTGTCCGGCACCAATGAAAAAATTATTTCCAGGCTTGCACTGAGCTATTTATTCTACGATAAAGAATAAATACCTGTTCCATTGGGCTGTTTATTCTACGATAAAGAATTACATGCCTATACTCAGCTATACACAGCCCTTGTATTCCCCCGTACCTGTTCGTTACGGAAGAAAGAGGGGGGACGCTTTCGGTTGCTCGGCCACATCCGGTAACGTCGAATGTTATCAACCATCAGGTCTTACATCACATTCGACTTCCGGTTATGCAGATCTTCACTTCCATCTCTAATCTGTGAGGCATACGGTATCGTATTTAGACCTATCCTACACAGGTAGTGAATGTTGCTCATCTGCACCTTCGGCCTAAGTACCCAGTTAGGCCGACAATCTCTCAACGGCTTCTGTCACTTCCGGACTGGAAGTACAGATTATGTCACCATATGGCTGCTTCCTATAACAACTCACTGGTGACGTATACGCAGTTATTGAGAGTTTCCCGTATTCACTCTTAACTTGCTATCGTAAGTTGTGAAGACACCTGATCATCATTTACGGCGTTTTACGTATTGGTTTCGACCGTGCAAACGCCTACTTTGGTGACGACGGAACTGTTGTTCTTTTATGGATTCGGATATTTGACCACTCCATTGATTCAATCGTTTACGTTTTGGCGAATTTTCACCGCTGTGTCTCCCTCTACAGTTTTGAGAAAACAGGTGATTTATTCCCATATCTGGCTGCCAGAAGTTCTGCCTATCTTCATAGCGCATTCCTTCTTTTAAGGGGCTACGGCGTTCTTACGTATTGGTTTCGACCGTGCAAACGCCGGCAATCTCTCATCGGCGTCTGTGACTTCGGAGAGGAAGTACAGATTATGTCACCATTTTGCTGTTTCTTATAACAACTTACTGGTGACGATTACGCAACTATTGAGAGTATCCTGTTTTCACACTTAACTTACAATCGTAAGTTGTGAAGACATATGTTCATCAACTACGGTGTTCTACGTATTGGTTTCGATCGTGCAAATGCCTGCTTTGATG
>JAVTVY010024186.1:0-94704 GCA_036873755.1 Hanleya hanleyi
AATCTTCAATTAGACGTACAAATAGGTGCATCGATGAAAAATAAAGAAAACAAATGTTAGAGATAAAACAGGAAACGATAGGTTCTCCCGAGATTTGAACTCGGATCGCTGGATTCAGAGTCCAGAGTGCTTTTTTTTTTCTTTTTTCTTTTTTTTCTTCTTTTGAAAAAGTGCTAACCATTACACCATAGAACCTGTTATAAATCCTTTCGTTCAGGGATTTGCTTACGATATACAATTTTGTGAATAGGCTTATGGAGTAAGCAAGAGATCGATAACTTACATTTTATAGTCAAGCTTAGAACTGCGCCAAAATTGTCGGTTTTGTAGAGGAATTTATTAAATGTTAAACATATGTAAAAACAGAACAAAATACACATTTCCAAACTTCAATGCGACGTACAAATAGAGGAATCGATGAAAAACAACGAAAACAAATGTTAGAAGAAAAAAGAAAACAATGAGATTCTACCGAGATTTGAACACGTTTCGCTGGATTCAAAGTCCAGAGTGCTAATCATTACACCATAGAACCTCTTATAAAGCCTTTCATTGAGGCGTTTTCTTACGATATATAATTTTGATGATAGGCTTAATGATTAAGCAAGTGATCGATAATTGTCGATTTAGTAGAGGAATTTATTAAATGTGAAACATATGTAAAAACAGAACGAAATACACATTTCCAATCTTCAATGCGACGTACAAGTAGAGGAATCGATGAAAAATAACGAAAACAAATGTTAGAAGAAAAAAGAAAAAAATAAGGTTCTACCGAGATTTGAACTCGGATCGCTGGATTCAAAGTCCAGAGTGCTAACCATTACACCATAGAACCTCTTATAAAGCCTTTCATTGAGGCGTTTGCTTAAGATATATAATTTTTATTATAGGCTTATTGATTAAGCAAGTGATCGATAAAATACATTTTAAAGGAAGTTTGGAACTACCCCGAAATTGTCGGATTTGTTGAGGAATTTGTTAAATGTGAAAAATATGTAAAAACAGAACGAAATACACATTTCCAATCTTCAATGAGACTTACAAATAGATGCATCGATGAAAGATAACGAAAACAAATGTTAAAGGGAAAATGAAAACATTAGGTTCTACCGAGATTTGAACTCGGATAGCTGGATTCAAAGTCCACGAGTGCTAACCATTACACCATAAAACCTCATAAAAAAACGGTTCGCTCAGGCGTTTGCTTACGATATACAATTTAGATTATAGGCTTATGGATTAAGCAAGTGATCGATAAAATACATTTTAAAGGAAGCTTATAACTACCCCGAAATTGTCGGATTTGTTGAGGAATTTGTTAAATGTGGAATATGTAAACACAGAACGAAATACACATTTCCAATCTTCAATTAGACGTACAAATAGGTGCATCGATGAAAAATAACGAAAACAATTGTTAGAGATAAAACAGGAAACGATAGGTTCTACCGAGATTTGAACTCGGATCGCTGGATTCAGAGTCCAGAGTGCTAACCATTACACCATAGAACCTGTTATAAATCCTTTTGTTCAGGGGTTTGCTTACGATATACAATTTTGTGAATAGGCTTATGGAGTAAGCAAGAGATCGATAACATACATTTTATAGTCAAGGTTAGGACTGCGCCAAAATTGTCGGTTTTGTAGAGGAAATTATTAAATGTTAAACATATGTAAAAACAGAACAAAATACACATTTCCAAACTTCAATGCGACGTACAAATAGAGGAATCGATGAAAAATAACGAAAACAAATGTTAGAAGAAAAAAGAAAACAATAAGGTTCTACCGAGATTTGAACTCGGATCGCTGGATTCAAAGTCCAGAGTGCTAACCATTACACCATAGAACCTCTTATAAAGCTTTTCATTGAGGCGTTTGCTTACGACATATAATTTTGATGAGGAATTTTAAAGGAAGTTTAGAACTACCCCGAAATTGTCGGATTTGTTGAGGAATTTGTTAAATGTGAAAAATATGTAAAAACAGAACGAAATACACATTTCCAATCTTCAGTGAGACGTACAGATAGGGGCATCGATGAAAAGTAACGAAAACAAATGTTAGAGATAAAACAGGAAACGATAGGTTCTACCGAGATTTGAACTCGGATCGCTGGATTCAAAGTCCAGAGTGCTAACCATTACACCATAGAACCTGTTATAAATCCTTTCGTTCAGGGGTTTGCTTACGATATACAATTTTGTGAATAGGCTTATGGAGTAAGCAAGAGATCGATAACATACATTTTATAGTCAAGGTTAGAACTGCGCCAAAATTGTCATTTTTGTAGAGGAATTTATTAAATGTTAAACATATGTAAAAACAGAACAAAATACACATTTCCAAACTTCAATGCGACGTACCAATAGAGGAATCGATGAAAAATAACGAAAACAAATGTGTTTTTTTCTTTTGAAAGATAAAGAATTTATTCACAGATATATACAATTACATTGATAATACATACTTTTGAACCATTACACAGTGCAGTCCTTTAAAATATAATAAATATCACAGACAAAATTGGACTGTCTTAATTCGTTCTTTCAAAGTTTGCAATCAGTCTCTATGGACTACAAGAAAAAGATAAGTCTTGACCGTTGTATCTTACAAATTGCATTATTTCTGCACCATATCCTGCGAAAGGTTTCTCTTTCCAACCTAATAAAGTCCACATGTGCTCTACTTTTAATAGTTTGCTTTGCGACCGCAGTAATAGACTGAACTGTTCTATCTTTCCTTTGAAACACCACATCGTTTCGTGCACACCATGTACTAAATAACAAGACATTGATTAGATACATGTACAATACTTTGACCTCATTTGACATACGTACTGTGAATAATTTATGAAACAGATGACTGTCGTTCATAACCGGGAAAAACCCATCGTACCGTGTAAATATCAATTTAAATTCTTCAAAAACCTGTTTAATAACGGTACATTCTATGAAAAGATGTTTCTGAGTTTCAGAGGCAGGGCAAAATACACATTTATCGTCAGTTGCCACATTACGACGCAATAAACGCTCTTTTACCGGAAAAATATCATGGACTAACTTAAATTAAAATTAACAAGATTGTGATTCATAAACATGTGAAATACATTATCCCATATATTTGTCCACAGCAACTGTGGCGCTGCTCGCATAACTCTTGGCACTTCCACTGTTCTATTTACAAAGATGCTATATATATATTTACATCCGTACATTGTTTGAGGCAAGGTCTGTCCGCTATAAAATTCCCTCCACGCGCCAAGTACAAATTTATAAAACACAGGCATGGTCTCAGAATGCGAAACATTTGGTCTAGCATATTCTGGACGTACATTCTTCAAGGATAATCCTATCCAATATATTGCGAAATATTTCCACTCGGCGACTGATCCATAAATTAACTCTAAAACATGTTTCACTGCAAATGTTTTGAGTTTACAGTCAATGTTCTGAATATTTAAACCGCCACATGAAAACTTGTTATATAAAACATTCATAGTTACACCTTCGGGTTTTCCATCCCACAAGAACTTAAAAACATCTTGGGTACATTGTTTAACACATTTTTTAGGTAAGATTACACACTGTGCCGTGAACCAGAGCATTGCAAGTGCAACCGTGTTAATTAAAACAGATTTACCCCTCAGTGTCAAATATCTTCCCGTCCAATTGGACACTCTTTTTTTCACTTTGTTTAAAACATGAGAGGAGTTCAATTCCCCCTGATCTTTGCCAAAGTACACACCACAAATCTTAGCATTTTTAACCACATTGAATCCGGAATCAGGAATCAAATTTTCGTTCCAATTACCTATCGGTAATGCAGTACTCTTTCCCAAATTCAACACTGCTCCCGATGCCCTTCCATACTTTTTTGACAGGTCAACGACAGGGGGAATCGAATCTCTCTCAGACAGTATAATTGTTGTATCGTCTGCAAAGGCAGACACCTTGGCTTCTTTACGTGTACCTGGTATACGTATACCTTTGATTTCAACGCTGGCTCTTACTGCCACTAAAAATGGCTCCAGTGAGCATACATACAACAGAGGGGACAAGGCACAACCCTGTCTAACACCCCTTGATAAACCAAACCCTTCAGTCACATGACCGTTAACAATAACAGAACTTGTTATATCAGTATATAATAATTTAACCCAACGGCAAAAGTCATGTCCAAAACCATATTGTTCTAAACATCTAAAAAGAAAAGACCACTCTACTCGGTCAAAGGCCTTCTCCTGGTCCAAATTCAGAAAACATGCTCCAAAATCCTTTTGCTCAACATAGTCATATGTATTCCGCAGAAGATGTATATTATCGAAAATAGTTCTACCGGGTACTCCACAGGTTTGATTTTGGTGAACAATAAATTCAATCACTTCCTTCAAATTGATTTGATTGAAATTGTAGTTTAAGGGCCGCTTCCCATACGGATTTCGCGGCCCATCAACTCAATGTTTTATTTAAATTTCACGGTACATTTCTTTGTTAATTTGAGATCTTTTGCAGCGCTAGATATTAAAATAAATAATTAAATAATGAATAACAATAACAATAACAATGAGGAAATATAAATACTAGTAGAGAAGAGTCGCTATGTACAAGTCGTTAAGTCTGTAATTGGTTTTTATACTGGAAAATATTTATTATAATCGCGTTGATGATTCCTTTGTCTCGGTACCCCAATAGTACGCACAAAGCCGTCCAGAAAAAACTGGGAGAACCAGGGCGTTTTCAGGATTCGTCGAGACGACTTCCCTAACGACGACCTTGGGAACAGGGTGGGTCCTTCCAGAAATCTGTGCCTGTAACAATTGCTTGGAGTGTGTAGTGGGGTACAGAACGGCAGGTCTACGTCCTATATTACGTGAAAGTCAAAGGATCATATTCTGTGTTGAGGTGTCCGTTCGGTAACATTTAAGTGGTAGCGTGTCCGGTGTGGTCTAGGGTCGAGTATTCTGGTTCTGGGTGTTCTTGCTATGCGGCGTTGTCACTCAAGGCGCTGTAGGTATTCTTGTAATCGTCATCCGTCTTCTGTTTCAGGTCTTGTCCAACTCGTCTGTGGTCTTCGGTGTGCCTGTATCATATGAAATAGAAGGCTTGTAGTCATTCTTGTTTTCTATTGTTTTTCGATGCAATAATTTGATATATCTTCCTCCCAACAACAGGCACGCCCCGAATGTCAGTCACATAATATGAATAGCAATATATAATTAAGACAGCAAATGGATAAACAAATGAATAAATAACTAAACATTTCGATAGATTCAGTACTAGGTGAATACACAAATAAACGGCACTGTATTATTTCTGTATGCATTATCGTTTGATGGCCATAAGGAATTTGTAGGACAATGAGATAGACGGCCCTCAATATCAAGGTAACTCCGCCATCACCATTTTCTATATTTTATGCCGAATACCGGTCGCTATATGCGATTTGGCCGTGCTAATGTTGTCATGAATTCAATTAGATTTGGCCATCGTTTGTTTTGTAGGACAGTGGAACAGACGGCCCTCAATATCAAGGTAACTCCGTTGTTGCCATGCCTATTTTATTTCTAAATGTGTCTTTGACATTTTGGCCGGATGTTATGTATGGATAGTTTATTATGGCCATAATGTTTTGTATGGCCATGGTGCACACGGCCCTCAATATCAAGGTATCTCCGATGCAACCATACCATTTGTTTAAGTCAGAAGAATGATTTGGCCTCTATCAAATCGTGGCATAGTACTTGGTGTACTAGTAGTTGATTATGTGGAAAAAAAAAAAAAAAAAAAAATGCTGACTGCGCATGTACGGCGGTAGTATTATATACTGGAGTAATAACCAGCAGTTTTGATAAAATTTATCAAGGACTTGAATACCTGATTTCTAATGAGGGGCTTAGGGTTTAATAACGCTGGTAATGTTAAGGGAGTGTTGAATATTTTTAATTCGTTTCTAAGTGCCACACGTTGTTGGTTGTGGATTGGGCATTCAAGTAGCACGTGTTCTATTGTTTCTTCTACATTGTTGCATGCGGTACAGAGTGGTGAGGTGTTTTTCAGAAGCATGGACAGATGTGATTTAAGTCCGGTTTTGCCTAGTCTTAATCTGGTGATTATGCGGTCATCTCGTTTATTGTCTAACTGGAGTCCCTGGGCTTGTCTTTTATCTCCATCAAGGATCTTATGTAACCACCGTCCACGTTCTTCTTCGTTCCATTCCTTTTGCCACTTGCTATCTATTTTGTTCTTTATATCCTAATCCTATTGGCACATCGTGTGTAGTTTTAGCAAGACTGTCTTTGGCAGTTTTGTCGGCTGCTTCGTTACCTCTGATGTTGACATGCGCGGGGACCCATGCTAAGATGGCGTCTATTCCCTCGTTGTGTATTTGTGTACATATACATTCTATTTTGTGTATGAGATCAGGTCTACTGTCAGATATAGAATTTTTGATTGATGTGAGTCCACTAAGGGAGTCACTGAGTATCACCGCACGGATTGGTTTGTGCTCGATGATCCATTCGAGAGCCTTAATTATAGCAATCAGTTCACTAGTGTATACAGACATATTGTCTGGTAGTTTGAAACCATTTTGTATGTTGAGCCCAGGTATAACAAAAGCTGATCCTGTGTTATTACTTGTGTTTTTCGATCCGTCTGTATAGATTTTTAAGTAATTTTTTCCAGTTTTGGTTGATATATTCAAGGGTGGTGGCTCTTATAAAGTCTGGGTTGTCCTTCTTTGTGAGGTAGTCGTGAATACTTGTGTCCACGTGGGGCGACTCTAATTCCCAGGGTGGTGTAATGATTTTGTACTTCCTTCAAACGATTACAAAGAGCTTTATATACAGTTTTGTAATCACAGTTCAGCAAACTCACAGGTCTGTAGTTCTTTATGGACTCCGGATTATTAGCATCTTTACATAAGAAAGTTATTAGCCCAGAACGCTGACTTGGACTCAAAACGCCCTTTTCATAACAATAATTGACAACTTCGGTAAATTTTTTACCTACCAAAGACCAATACTGCACATAAAATTCAGCCGGTAACCCGTCGCAACCTGGTGACTTGTATTTTGACATGTTACTTAACGCTAAATATAATTCTCTTTCAGTTAGTAAACCTTCACATAAGTTTTTACTCTGTTCATTCAATTGTGGCAGACTTGACAAAAAATCATTTTGACATTCGACATCCGTCTGTTGCTCAGTGTACAATTGTTCATAAAAAGATCGTATACATTCAGAAATAGATTTCTGTGAATCATGAAACATAGATGGGTTTTTCTGACATGACATTTTTTTAATTAGTTTGCGCTTCGCCCTGGTGGATTCTTTTCTAATAAAATACCTTGTAGGCTTTTCACCTTGTTCAAACTGAACAGATCCAGCTCTTATAATTGAACCCATTCTAGACTCTTCATGACAAGCATTCATGGTTGACTTAATTGTCTCTATAGCTTCTTTATTAATAATTGGGTCAGATTTTAATATGTTCAATTCCTCAGTCAAATTAATTAGGTGGCGCTTTTTAAAAGCTGCCTTTCGGATAGCATAATCACGTATTTGCTTCTTGCAGTTACTTTTGAAGTTATCCCATTGTGTAATAATGTCACCACTTGCATTATCTACAAAAACATTTTCATACACATCTTGAATTTTAACAAGTAACTCGTCGTCTCCCAAGAGCGAGACATTCAATTTCCAGTAGCTTGGGCCCCACGAAATTACATCGTCCAAATTTACATCATAAGTAGCGCAAGAATGATCACTGAAGGAAACATGTAATGAGTGAGTGGTGTCAATAAACATAGAACAATAGGTAATTATATAACAATGCTAGGCAGTAGGCTGGTGATAGTAATCTGTACCACAGGAACTAATCTCTATGAAGAGGGTTACAGACAGAATAATACAGGATAATAAAACAGTAATACGTGAGCTGGACAAGAATAATGGACCAATTAATCTCTATACAATGCTAGGCAATAGGCTGGTGATAGTAATCTGTACCACAGGAACTAATCTCCATTAAGAGAGTTACAGACAGAATATAACAGGATAATAAAACAGTAATAAGTGAACTGGGGAAGAATAATGGACCAATTAATCTCTATAGTGGCTTAAGAAACCTAAATCTCTGTTGAGGCCCTGTTCAATACAATTGAATTGTGAAATAATTTTCTGTTCTTCTACAGTTCTTTCAAATTGGTTTCTGAAGTTTCTTTTCCTTAATACGGCAACTTTGAAATCTGTGATGGAATGATTCTGTAAGTTGAAATGTTGTCCAATGGGTTTGTAGGTGTCGTTCTGGCGTATGTCAAATTTATGGCCGTTCATACGCTGTCTTAATGACTGTCCAGTTTCTCCTACGTATACAGCTTTAGGGCATTTGGAACAGGTAATGGCGTATACAATGTTGGTTGACGTGCAGGAGAATGAACCCTTAACGGACAGTTTGGAATCGTTGGGACCGGTGATCGTAGACTGCGTGTTGATATGTGGGCATAACTTGCATTTGTTGCTACCACACGGAAGTGTGCCGTTCTCTTCACCCATGGACAGTTGACTGGATACCAGACGTTTTTTTCAGATTGGGAGGTTGACGGTAGCCGAGGACAGGTTTTCTCTGGTAGTATTTTGCTCAGGCGTTCATCTCCACTGATGATCGGTTGTAGAGTGTTGATGATGCGCTGTATGGGTCGCGTTTGTGGGCTGTACGTGATAACTAATGGGATTCTGTTATCGTCTGTTTTGGGCTTGTATTGTAGCAAGATAACAGAATCCCATTAGTTATCACGTACAGCCCACAAACGCGACCCATACAGCGCATCATCAACACTCTACAACCGATCATCAGTGGAGATGAACGCCTGAGCAAAATACTACCAGAGAAACCTGTCCTCGGCTACCGTCAACCTCCCAATCTGAAAAAACGTCTGGTATCCAGTCAACTGTCCATGGGTGAAGAGAACGGCACACTTCCGTGTGGTAGCAACAAATGCAAGTTATGCCCACATATCAACACCCAGTCTACGATCACCGGTCCCAACGATTCCAAACTGTCCGTTAAGGGTTCATTCTCCTGCACGTCAACCAACATTGTATACGCCATTACCTGTTCCAAATGCCCTAAAGCTGTATACGTAGGAGAAACTGGACAGTCATTAAGACAGCGTATGAACGGCCATAAATTTGACATACGCCAGAACGACACCTACAAACCCATTGGACAACATTTCAACTTACAGAATCATTCCATCACAGATTTCAAAGTTGCCGTATTAAGGAAAAGAAACTTCAGAAACCAATTTGAAAGAACTGTAGAAGAACAGAAAATTATTTCACAATTCAATTGTATTGAACAGGGCCTCAACAGAGATTTAGGTTTCTTAAGCCACTATAGAGATTAATTGGTCCATTATTCTTCCCCAGTTCACTTATTACTGTTTTATTATCCTGTTATATTCTGTCTGTAACTCTCTTAATGGAGATTAGTTCCTGTGGTACAGATTACTATCACCAGCCTATTGCCTAGCATTGTATAGAGATTAATTGGTCCATTATTCTTGTCCAGCTCACGTATTACTGTTTTATTATCCTGTATTATTCTGTCTGTAACCCTCTTCATAGAGATTAGTTCCTGTGGTACAGATTACTATCACCAGCCTACTGCCTAGCATTGTTATATAATTACCTATTGTTCTATGTTTATTGACACCACTCACTCATTACGGATCTTTGTGCTATGTTTTACAACCCTTGTGTATATATATACCCATGTTGACCATTTCACCTCACACCTGAAGAAGCAGATTTATCTGCGAAAGCTCGTGTAGAATAAATATAGTTAGTCTCAAATGGTGGGAATTCGACACTCCCTTAACATTACCAGCGATATTAAACCCTAAGCTCCCCATTAGAAAACAGGTATTCAAGTCCTTAATAAACTTTATCAAAACTGCTGGCTATTACTCCAGTATATAAAACTACCCCCGTGCATGCGCACCACTAACTAACAATGTCAGCATTGGCCAAAATTTCTCTTTTGGAATAAAATATAGGCAATGTGGGCACCGGAGATACCATGTTCCGTGTGGGCCGGTTGCCACATTAGTCTCAAAAATCGAAGGCCAAGACCAATCAACATCCCTGCGACTATACTGGCCAAAAAATATCTTTTTCGAAATAAAATATAGGCAATGTGGGCACCGGAGATACCATGTTCCGTGTGGGCCGGTAACCACATTCGTCTCTAAAAGCTTAAGGCCGTTACCAATTCAACAATCAAGGACATAAATCACTAGCACACGTCCAAGAAACAACCACGCACACAAAAAATGTCACTCACAAAAATGAAAACTACACACTTTTCATTTTATACTTTCAGAAATGGAAATGAACAAGATGAAAATCATCATTGTCGGCTCAAGTTACGTCCATAGACTGGAGAGCAGCATCCTTCGAAAACAAGTCCCGGGCTCTAGGCTAGACTTTGGCACAGGCCAGGACATTCGATTCTTTGGTATTGGCGGGGCCAGAGTCGGGACCCTACGAAATTCGAACAAACTGGAAAACCTCCTACGGGAGACAAATCCTGACCTACTCATCCTCCATATTGGAGGAAATGATGCCGACTCCTACAAAAACGAATCGGCAATTTACTTCGACATCATGGCCCTGACAGGTGAACTCCAGACAAAATTCAAAATTCCGAGGATCTACATCAGTCAGCTGGTACTCCATCAGGTAACTCGGCACATTTCGGTCCATTCCTACAACAGCAAAATTCAAAAACTGAACCAACTACTAAGTAAAAACACAATGGCCACTTTTTGGAAACACCGGGGAATGATCCACCCCCAAAAACAAATCCTAATCCACGACGGAGTCCACCTAAACCATTTAGGCCAGGAGCTGTTCTACCGGTCTATGCGAAGGGCCATACTGGGAGCCATGAGGAACAGACATCACTGAAAACAAGACGGAAACCAGGGAAAATAAAATTTAAAAAAAACAGAAAAGAAGAAACGCCCCAAAAACAGAAAACAGTGCACCAGGAGATGACAAACAACAACACCGACGAACTGACCTAACAGAAGCTACCAAGTCACTATTAAAGGAAAAATGAACAACAAACACTAGAAAACCAACAGATTCTGGACCAGAGGAATAGCACCGATATATCTACCCGCTTACGATCTCAACAAACCAAAAGAACTGACGATAAATACCCAAAGCCCCATTTGGGTGAGCCGTGCCGCATTGGGATGGGGTGCAGGTTTCCTCGAGTATGGCGACAAAGTACTATACCGGGGTTTTTCCTGGCCGGCGGTGGGGCAGAAAAGAACTAAAAATAATAATGCAGAGAACAATGGAACTATAAAATAACTGCCAATTACTATTTAATACTTGTTTACTTTTGTATATACTCCTTTTCCACTACTCCATGTACATAGAACTTTACCTTGTAAATAGTCGTTATTATATAAAGTATAGACATAATATATTCCAGTCAAGAATACACATGTAAATACCTATGTAATCTATTTGGTGGGCCGCGAAATCCGTAAGGGAAGCGGCCCTTAAAAGTCAATAAATCAATCAATGGTGTTACGTTCCCGTCTATCTACAAATGTTAGAAGAAAAAAGAAAACAATAAGGTTCTACCGAGATTTGAACTCGGATGGCTGGATTCAAAGTCCAGAGTGCTAACCATTACACCATAGAACCTCTCATAAAGCCTTTCATTGAGGCGTTTGCTTACGATATATAATTTTTATGATAGGCTTATTGATTAAGGAACGGGTCGATAAAACACATTTTAAAGGAAGTTTAGAACTACCCCGAAATTGTCGAATTTGTTGAGGAATTTGTTAAATGTGAAAAATATGTAAAAACAGAACGAAATACACATTTCCAATCTTCAATGAGACTTACAAATAGATGCATCGATGAAAGATAACGAAAATAAATGTTAAAGGGAAAAAGAAAACATTAGGTTCTACCGAGATTTGAACTCGGATCGCTGTATTCAGAGACCAGAGTGCTAACCATTACACCATAGAGGCCAAAAAGGAAACCTTAGGTTCTACCGAGATTTGAACTCGGATCGCTGGATTCAAAGTCCACGAGTGCTAACCATTGCACCATAGAACCTCTTGAAAAACGTTTCGCTCAGGCGTTTGTTTACGATATACAATTTAGATTATAGGCTGATGATTAAGCAAGTGATCGATAAAATACATTTTAAGGGAAGCTTAGAACTACCCCGAAATTGTCGGATTTGTTGAGGAATTTGTTAAATGTGGAAAATATGTAAAAACATTACGAAATACACATTTCCAATCTTCAATTAGACGTACAAATAGGTGCATCGATGAAAAATAAAGAAAACAAATGTTAGAGATAAAACAGGAAACGATAGGTTCTACCGAGATTTGAACTCGGATCGCTGGATTCAGAGTCCAGAGTGCTTTTTTTTTTCTTTTTTCTTTTTTTTCTTCTTTTGAAAAAGTGCTAACCATTACACCATAGAACCTGTTATAAATCCTTTCGTTCAGGGGTTTGCTTACGATATACAATTTTGTGAATAGGCTTATGGAGTAAGCAAGAGATCGATAACTTACATTTTATAGTCAAGCTTAGAACTGCGCCAAAATTGTCGGTTTTGTAGAGGAATTTATTAAATGTTAAACATATGTAAAAACAGAACAAAATACACATTTCCAAACTTCAATGCGACGTACAAATAGAGGAATCGATGAAAAACAACGAAAACAAATGTTAGAAGAAAAAAGAAAACAATGAGATTCTACCGAGATTTGAACACGTTTCGCTGGATTCAAAGTCCAGAGTGCTAATCATTACACCATAGAACCTCTTATAAAGCCTTTCATTGAGGCGTTTTCTTACGATATATAATTTTGATGATAGGCTTAATGATTAAGCAAGTGATCGATAATTGTCGGTTTTGTAGAGGAATTTATTAAATGTGAAACATATGTAAAAACAGAACGAAATACACATTTCCAATCTTCAATGCGACGTACAAGTAGAGGAATCGATGAAAAATAACGAAAACAAATGTTAGAAGAAAAAAGAAAAAAATAAGGTTCTACCGAGATTTGAACTCGGATCGCTGGATTCAAAGTCCAGAGTGCTAACCATTACACCATAGAACCTCTTATAAAGCCTTTCATTGAGGCGTTTGCTTAAGATATATAATTTTTATTATAGGCTTATTGATTAAGCAAGTGATCGATAAAATACATTTTAAAGGAAGTTTGGAACTACCCCGAAATTGTCGGATTTGTTGAGGAATTTGTTAAATGTGAAAAATATGTAAAAACAGAACGAAATACACATTTCCAATCTTCAATGAGACTTACAAATAGATGCATCGATGAAAGATAACGAAAACAAATGTTAAAGGGAAAATGAAAACATTAGGTTCTACCGAGATTTGAACTCGGATAGCTGGATTCAAAGTCCACGAGTGCTAACCATTACACCATAAAACCTCATAAAAAAACGGTTCGCTCAGGCGTTTGCTTACGATATACAATTTAGATTATAGGCTTATGGATTAAGCAAGTGATCGATAAAATACATTTTAAAGGAAGCTTAGAACTACCCCGAAATTGTCGGATTTGTTGAGGAATTTGTTAAATGTGGAATATGTAAACACAGAACGAAATACACATTTCCAATCTTCAATTAGACGTACAAATAGGTGCATCGATGAAAAATAACGAAAACAATTGTTAGAGATAAAACAGGAAACGATAGGTTCTACCGAGATTTGAACTCGGATCGCTGGATTCAGAGTCCAGAGTGCTAACCATTACACCATAGAACCTGTTATAAATCCTTTTGTTCAGGGGTTTGCTTACGATATACAATTTTGTGAATAGGCTTATGGAGTAAGCAAGAGATCGATAACATACATTTTATAGTCAAGGTTAGGACTGCGCCAAAATTGTCGGTTTTGTAGAGGAAATTATTAAATGTTAAACATATGTAAAAACAGAACAAAATACACATTTCCAAACTTCAATGCGACGTACAAATAGAGGAATCGATGAAAAATAACGAAAACAAATGTTAGAAGAAAAAAGAAAACAATAAGGTTCTACCGAGATTTGAACTCGGATCGCTGGATTCAAAGTCCAGAGTGCTAACCATTACACCATAGAACCTCTTATAAAGCTTTTCATTGAGGCGTTTGCTTACGACATATAATTTTGATGAGGAATTTTAAAGGAAGTTTAGAACTACCCCGAAATTGTCGGATTTGTTGAGGAATTTGTTAAATGTGAAAAATATGTAAAAACAGAACGAAATACACATTTCCAATCTTCAGTGAGACGTACAGATAGGGGCATCGATGAAAAGTAACGAAAACAAATGTTAGAGATAAAACAGGAAACGATAGGTTCTACCGAGATTTGAACTCGGATCGCTGGATTCAAAGTCCAGAGTGCTAACCATTACACCATAGAACCTGTTATAAATCCTTTCGTTCAGGGGTTTGCTTACGATATACAATTTTGTGAATAGGCTTATGGAGTAAGCAAGAGATCTATAACATACATTTTATAGTCAAGGTTAGAACTGCGCCAAAATTGTCATTTTTGTAGAGGAATTTATTAAATGTTAAACATATGTAAAAACAGAACAAAATACACATT
This sequence comes from Hanleya hanleyi, assembly GCA_036873755.1. NCBI lineage: Eukaryota > Metazoa > Mollusca > Polyplacophora > Lepidopleurida > Hanleyidae > Hanleya > Hanleya hanleyi. The sequence continues at coordinate 14,696 of JAVTVY010024186.1, forward strand.
TCCAAACTTCAATGCGACGTACCAATAGAGGAATCGATGAAAAATAACGAAAACAAATGTGTTTTTTTCTTTTGAAAGATAAAGAATTTATTCACAGATATATACAATTACATTGATAATACATACTTTTGAACCATTACACAGTGCAGTCCTTTAAAATATAATAAATATCACAGACAAAATTGGACTGTCTTAATTCGTTCTTTCAAAGTTTGCAATCAGTCTCTATGGACTACAAGAAAAAGATAAGTCTTGACCGTTGTATCTTACAAATTGCATTATTTCTGCACCATATCCTGCGAAAGGTTTCTCTTTCCAACCTAATAAAGTCCACATGTGCTCTACTTTTAATAGTTTGCTTTGCGACCGCAGTAATAGACTGAACTGTTCTATCTTTCCTTTGAAACACCACATCGTTTCGTGCACACCATGTACAAAATAACAAGACATTGATTAGATACATGTACAATACTTTGACCTCATTTGACATACGTACTGTGAATAATTTATGAAACAGATGACTGTCGTTCATAACCGGGAAAAACCCATCGTACCGTGTAAATATCAATTTAAATTCTTCAAAAACCTGTTTAATAACGGTACATTCTATGAAAAGATGTTTCTGAGTTTCAGAGGCAGGGCAAAATACACATTTATCGTCAGTTGCCACATTACGACGCAATAAACGCTCTTTTACCGGAAAAATATCATGGACTAACTTAAATTAAAATTAACAAGATTGTGATTCATAAACATGTGAAATACATTATCCCATATATTTGTCCACAGCAACTGTGGCGCTGCTCGCATAACTCTTGGCACTTCCACTGTTCTATTTACAAAGATGCTATATATATATTTACATCCGTACATTGTTTGAGGCAAGGTCTGTCCGCTATAAAATTCCCTCCACGCGCCAAGTACAAATTTATAAAACACAGGCATGGTCTCAGAATGCGAAACATTTGGTCTAGCATATTCTGGACGTACATTCTTCAAGGATAATCCTATCCAATATATTGCGAAATATTTCCACTCGGCGACTGATCCATAAATTAACTTTAAAACATGTTTCACTGCAAATGTTTTGAGTTTACAGTCAATGTTCTGAATATTTAAACCGCCACATGAAAACTTGTTATATAAAACATTCATAGTTACACCTTCGGGTTTTCCATCCCACAAGAACTTAAAAACATCTTGGGTACATTGTTTAACACATTTTTTAGGTAAGATTACACACTGTGCCGTGAACCAGAGCATTGCAAGTGCAACCGTGTTAATTAAAACAGATTTACCCCTCAGTGTCAAATATCTTCCCGTCCAATTGGACACTCTTTTTTTCACTTTGTTTAAAACATGAGAGGAGTTCAATTCCCCCTGATCTTTGCCGAAGTACACGCCACAAATCTTAGCATTTTTAACCACATTGAATCCGGAATCAGGAATCGAATTTTCGTTCCAATTACCTATCGGTAATGCAGTACTCTTTCCCAAATTCAACACTGCTCCCGATGCCCTTCCATACTTTTTTGACAGGTCAACGACAGGGGGAATCGAATCTCTCTCAGACAGTATAATTGTTGTATCGTCTGCAAAGGCAGACACCTTGGCTTCTTTACGTGTACCTGGTATACGTATACCTTTGATTTCAACGCTGGCTCTTACTGCCGCTAAAAATGGCTCCAGTGAGCATACATACAACAGAGGGGACAAGGCACAACCCTGTCTAACACCCCTTGATAAACCAAACGCTTCAGTCACATGACCGTTAACAATAACAGAACTTGTTATATCAGTATATAATAATTTAACCCAACGGCAAAAGTCATGTCCAAAACCATATTGTTCTAAACATCTAAAAAGAAAAGACCACTCTACTCGGTCAAAGGCCTTCTCCTGGTCCAAATTCAGAAAACATGCTCCAAAATCCTTTTGCTCAACATAGTCATATGTATTCCGCAGAAGATGTATATTATCGAAAATAGTTCTACCGGGTACTCCACAGGTTTGATTTTGGTGAACAATAAATTCAATCACTTCCTTCAAACGATTACAAAGAGCTTTATATACAGTTTTGTAATCACAGTTCAGCAAACTCACAGGTCTGTAGTTCTTTATGGACTCCGGATTATTAGCATCTTTACATAAGAAAGTTATTAGCCCAGAACGCTGACTTGGACTCAAAACGCCCTTTTCATAACAATAATTGACAACTTCGGTAAATTTTTTACCTATACTAAAGACCAATACTGCACATAAAATTCAGCCGGTAACCCGTCGCAACCTGGTGACTTGTATTTTGACATGTTACTTAACGCTAAATATAATTCTCTTTCAGTTAGTAAACCTTCACATAAGTTTTTACTCTGTTCATTCAATTGTGGCAGACTTGACAAAAAATCATTTTGACATTCGACATCCGTCTGTTGCTCAGTGTACAATTGTTCATAAAAAGATCGTATACATTCAGAAATAGATTTCTGTGAATCATGAAACATAGATGGGTTTTTCTGACATGACATTTTTTTAATTAGTTTGCGCTTCGCCCTGGTGGATTCTTTTCTAATAAAATACCTTGTAGGCTTTTCACCTTGTTCAAACTGAACAGATCCAGCTCTTATAATTGAACCCATTCTAGACTCTTCATGACAAGCATTCATGGTTGACTTAATTGTCTCTATAGCTTCTTTATTAATAATTGGGTCAGATTTTAATATGTTCAATTCCTCAGTCAAATTAATTAGGTGGCGCTTTTTAAAAGCTGCCTTTCGGATAGCATAATCACGTATTTGCTTCTTGCAGTTACTTTTGAAGTTATCCCATTGTGTAATAATGTCACCACTTGCATTATCTACAAAAACATTTTCATACACATCTTGAATTTTAACAAGTAACTCGTCGTCTCCCAAGAGCGAGACATTCAATTTCCAGTAGCTTGGGCCCCACGAAATTACATCGTCCAAATTTACATCATAAGTAGCACAAGAATGATCACTGACGGAAACATGTTTTACGTCAGACTGTGAAACAGAATTTCTCATAATATTTGACACATAAAAACGATCCAATCTGCTAGCGAATTGACCCCGAGACCAAGTGTAGATCTTTTTCTGTGGGTACAATTTTCTATAAATATCACAAACCTGGAAATCAGATTTCAGAACATCAATTTCTTCGTTGCCATCGTTTCTAGCGTTATCATTTCCCCCATATTTGTCGAGATTATTGTTTTCAACAAAATTAAAATCGCCCCCAAGTACAATTATTTCACTGCCAATTATTAATCTATCCAGATCTTTAATCAATAATTTCCTTTCTGTGGCTCCATTTGGCGCATATACACAAACCAGTTTAAGCGATGTATTATTAATATCAATATTCATTACAATAAAACGACCGTTCGGGCATCTTTGAACATTTCTAATGTTGTAATCTAGAGTGTAGCGAATTAAAATGCCTACACCACAACTTCTAGATGAGCCGTAGGCCCACCTAGAATCACACGGTATATTCAGACCCTTAGAATCATTATAGTTTGTAAAGTGTGTCTCTTGTAGAAACAATATGTCAATATCGTTGTTGAACACGAAGTCTCTGACTTGCGCTTTTTTACTCTCATCTCGAAGTCCATTCACGTTTAGGGTTCCAAATCGAATGGAGAGCTCTATGTAATGTCATCACAATTAGTAAAGTAAATAGAGTGTTTTTATCCATTGTTCTTGGTTTGTTAGGAAACTGATCATTATTCACTTAGTGTTCTTGTGCTTTTGACCGGCCACTCTTGCTCGCGAAGCAAAAGTTTTCTTTCTTCTGAACTTCAAAAGGAACTCGGAATCACCACCCTGCTGGGGTGTCGGCGTAATTAAATCCATTTGCGAGTCCAGCTCACTCACGTCACTAGTATCCTCAGTATTGTTTCCCTCTGCAGTAGACTGTTCAGGTGCGCTTGATTTTCTCTCCTTCTTTTTCTGCTTCTTTGTTTTAGGTGAATTTGTCTCACCAGCGTTACAATGGATCTCCGCCGCCACATTCACAACTATCGGTGGGGCTCCCGAGGAGTCCGGTACGACTGCTGACGCATGGTCGGTGTCAACGTTTCCAGTAAGATCTAATTCGGATTCCACCGATTGTTCTACGACGCCGTCCATCTCCTTCTCTTCTTCGTCTTCTTTTGTCTGTTCGATGTTGTCATCAATGACTCTAGCGTTACCGGTATCTGCTGGTTCGGATTCGTCACTGTATGCCATGACATCTATCTCCGAACCATCCTCAGATTCTGAGTCACTAACATTTTGTCTCGCTGGTGGTCTAGTCGTAGTTTTTCTTAATTGTGCCGCATACGAAATTGCTCTGGCACAACAATTTGATCTGGTATGTTCCTTCGAATGACAAATGCGGCAATTCTCGGGATATCCGGCCTCATTATGAGGCTCCACATGAGGACTATAACCGTCACAGTTGTTGCACCACTTGGCTTTACACTCGGCTGCTTGATGATGTTTTTGTCCACATTTTCTACATTCGTGAATTTGCCCTGGATACGTGAACATGACTATGTCCCCTCCAAAATCGATAAAGTTCGGCACATACCTTGTCTTGTGGCATCTGAATCTGTAGATTCTAATGCCGGTTCTCACATGAGTAAAGTCAGGGTCCGTAAACTTTGGCTTAGTCACGTCCAGGCATTTCCCGTAAGGTTTCAAAGCCTCTGAGATGGTGTCACCCATTTCATCCAAAGCCCAATGGCATGTCAGGTTCATGTAAACCGATGTCGCGGGCGTAATATCCCATTCGGCCGATTCCAACAAAAACTTGCCTTTGAACAGTAGCTTGTTGTGCGCCGCCTCCGTGGAAACACGGACGTAAAACATTTTCTTGAAATAATTCTTTTGCACACACATCAGCTCCTTCTTCACATCTATCAGATCTCTCAAAATTCGGTACGAAATCCTTTCCAAATGTTCTTGAGAACGCTCCCACACTTTTACTGGTAAAACACACAGACAGGGTACGGGCCGGCTTCACTGCAGGGGTAACTTTCACAGGCTTTGACCTATCAGCCAACACAAAACTCACGATCACTAAATTAGCTGCTGCTGTTGTTGTTGTTGTTGTTGTAAACACGGAGCGATAGAAAATACAACCTCTCTCTTCAACGTCTACAACTCAACCTTTCACGAAAACAAATGTTAGAAGAAAAAAGAAAACAACAAGGTTGTACCGAGATTTGAAATCGGATCGCTGGATTCAAAGTCCAGAGTGCTAACCATTACACCATAGAACCTCTTATGAAGCCTTTCATTGAGGCGTTTTCTTACGATATATAATTTTTATGATAGGCTTATTGATTAAGCAAGTGATCGATAAACTACATTTTAAAGGAAGTTTAGAACTACCCCGAAATTCTCTGATTTGTTGAGGAATTTGTTATATGTGAAAAATATGTAAAAACAGAACGAAATACACATTTCCAATCTTCAATGAGACTTACAAATAGATGCATCGATGAAAGATAACGAAAACAAATCTTAAAGGGAAAAGGAAAACATTAGGTTCTACCGAGATTTGAACTCGGATCGCTGTATTCAGAGACCAGAGTGCTAACCATTACACCATAGAGGGCAAAAAGAAAACATTAGGCTCTACCGAGATTTGAACTCGGATCGCTGGATTCAAAGTCCACGAGTGCTAACCATTACACCATAGAACCTGTTGAAAAGCGCTTCGTTCAGGCGTTTGCTTACGATATACAATTTAGATGATAGGCTTATGGATTAAGCAAGTGATCGATAAAATACATTTTAATGGCATACTAGAACTACCCTGAAATTGTCGGATTTGTTGAGGAATTTGTTAAATGTGGAAAATAAGTAAAAACAGAACGAAATACACATTTCCAATCTTCAATTAGACGTACAAATAGATGCATCGATGAAAAATAACGAAAACAAATGTTAGAGATAAAACAGGAAACCATAGGTTCTACCGAGATTTGAACTCGGATCGCTGGATTCAGAGTCCAGAGTGCTAACCATTACACCATAGAACCTGTTATAAATCCTTTCGTTCAGGGGTTTGCTTACAATTTTGTGAATAGGCTTATGGAGTAAGCAAGAGATCGATAACTTACATTTTATAGTCAAGCTTAGAACTGCGCCAAAATTGTCGGTTTTGTAGAGGAATTTATTAAATGTGAAACATATGTAAAAACAGAACAAAATACACATTTCCAAACTTCAATGCGACGTGCAAATAGAGGAATCGATGAAAAATAACCAAAACAAATTTTTGTTTTTTCTTTTGAAATGAAAAAAATAGTTTATTCACAGAAATATATACATGCTATTAAGACGCACAATGGAAGTCCCAACTGAAATATCAATATATCACAGACAAATAAGGACTTCCTGCTCTGACATTTCAATATTCAACTGTACAATCAATATCGTAATGAAAAACTACAATAATAATACTAACTTAGAATTTTGCAATCTACAAATGGCATTATTTCGACACCAAGTATTCTTGAAAGTGGCCGTACTTAACCGCACAAAATCAACACAAACCCTTGACTTAATACATGCCTTAACCTCCTGATTAATGGAATTCACAGATCTCCTTTTGTTTTGAAAAATTATCTCGTTTCGGGCACACCAAACACAAAAGAGGCACACACTTGTCAAGAACGAATACACAGCCGTTTCTTGTTTTGACAATCGAACATCAAATAATTTATGTATCAAATGTGCCTCATTAAAAGAAGGGGGAAAACTGCCATACAACAAAAACACCTGTCTCAAATGCATAAAAACTTGCTGCACAACCACACATTCTATAAACAGATGGTTTCTGGTTTCAGAATTGGTACAAAAGACACACACATCATCGGTACATACATTCCTCCTTAACAAACGTTCTTTCACAGGTAAAATATCATGTACAAGCTTATATGAAAAGTTCACCAGGTTATTGTCAATAAAGTTATGAAATACAGCGCGCCAAATAAGGGACCAAGGCAGTGAGGGCTGAGCCATAACAACTGGTGGTGATTCAACAATCTTACTCAAGAAAGCAGTGTAAATGAATTTGTTGCTATACATTTTTGTAGGCAACTGCTGCCCGTTATAAAAATCCTTCCAAGCCGACAGTACAAAACGATAGAAAGCTGACGGCTCCAAAGAATGTGGAATACTAGGCCTAGCCCAATCGAGACATACGTTCCTGAGAGGAATACCCATCCAATATATAGCAAAATGTTTCCACTCCGCATCTGTGCCATAAATCAATTTCAAAACATGTTTTACAGCAAAAGTATTCAACTTACAATCGATATTTTGAATATTCAGACCGCCCATGTCATAACTGTTATACAAAACGGAACGCTTTAAGCCCTCAGGCTTTCCGTCCCACAAAAATTTAAAAACACTCTGAATACACTGGATAATACATTGTTTAGATAACATTGCACATTGTGCTGTATACCAAAGAACAGCCAAAGCGACCGTATTTATTAAAACAGCTTTACCTCGCAATGTAAGATATCGACCAGGCCAACAAGTGACATTCCTTTTAACCTTATTAAGGATATGAGCACTGTTCAATTCGTCTCTGTTTTCACCGAAGAAAACCCCACATATTTTAACATTATTTACAACTTTAAATCCAACCACAGGCAATTGGTCTATTTTCCATCTCCCTAAGGGTAACGCAGCACTCTTGTCAACATTGAGTCTGGCCCCTGACGCATCTTCAAATCTACTACCAAGTCTAACCACTTGATTGACCGACTCACTGTCAGAGACAATGACAGTGGCGTCATCAGCGAAAGCTGTAACCTTTGCTTGCTTTCTGGTACCCGGGATACGAATACCCTTAATAGATTCACAATTTCTTATTGCAGCAATCAAAGGTTCCAAAGTTAAAACATACAACAAAGGGGGAATCGAACACCCTTGCCTTACCCCTCTACTTAAAGAAAAGCTGTCGGTCACATGGCCATTAACTAGAATAGAACTCGAGATATCAGTATATAACACCTTTATCCATTTACAAAAGTCAGGGCCAAACTTGTATTTCTCCAAGCACTTAAATAAAAATGACCAGTCCACTCTATCAAATGCTTTTTCTTGATCGAGACTGATGAAGCAAGCTGGCAAGTCTTTTTGCTCAACATAATCCGTAATATTCCGAAGAAGGTGTATATTATCCAAAATGGATCTTCCAGGAATTCCACAAGTTTGATTGATTGAAATTGCAGTTTAAGGGCCGCTTCCCGTACGGATTTCGCAGCCCATCAACTCAATGTTTTATTTTAATTACACGTTACATTTCTTAGTTTGTTAAAGATGTTTACAAGCGCTGTATAATCAAATAAACAAATAAATAAGTAAATAAATATATAAATAAATAAATAAGTAAATAATAATAAATGGGCGGATGGAGATATAAATAGAATAGAAGAATTTTCTATGTACAGGTTCATCGCTTGGTTTTTGATTAGGTTATATTGGTAAGTATGTGTTCATTGTATATTGTAGTCGCGTTGGTGATTCCTTTGTCTTTGTACCCCTCTGTAAACACAACGCCGTCCAGAAAAAAACTGGGAGAACCATAGGCGGGTTCTTCCAGAAATCTGTGCCTGTAACAATTGCTTGGAGTGGGTATTGGGGTACAGGATGGCAGGTCTACATCCTATATTGGTGAAAGTCAAAGGATCATATTTGCATTAGACAATCGTTACATCGGTGGCATCTCAGGTGTGGCACATCTGATCTGTGTTGTCTTCAGTGAGTATGGTTTCAATTGTCCGTGGTTGTGGTAGGCATTGTGCGATTTGGTTTGAATGTAGAAGCTGTTCTTGTTTCCGTTGATTGTCCGTGGTCAAGGTGTGCGTTTTGGTGATTCCACTGAAATGGCTAGGTCAGGGTGGTTTCTGGGGTGTTGTCATTCACGGTGCTGTTTTATAATATTTGTCGTCATCGGTGTTCTGTTTCATGGCTGGTCTTACTCGTCTGTGGTCTTCAGTGTGCTGTGCCTGTATTACAAAGAATAGAAGACTTTGTAGTTTCTTGTTTTCTGGTGTTATTTTTTGCCACCGACTGGCACTATCGTAATCTAAGTCACACATGATCAATAGCAATAATTAATTAGGTACTAAATATTATAAATAAAAATATTATTATAATTAAAGCCGATTGTGAATGTTTGATATAACCTCCAGTCTTCTGCCCCTCCTAGAAAACCGGACGGTTAACATTCGTTAACGAGGGTTGGAAATAAGGGAACACAATTTGATCGGTGCTCATTATTAGGAGCTTTTAATTTGATCAGTGAATTTGTCTATGTTATTGCCACAAGTTTGATCCTGATTCACAATATTATCAACCACCTGTTTAAGCCTGTTACATAACGCTTTGGATACGATCTTATAGTCCACGTTCAATAAACTAATAGGTCGCCAATTCTTAATAAGATCCGAATTATCAGGATCCTTACACAAAAGAGTTATCAAACCAGATCTCTGACTTGAACTCAGACGTCCTTCACTAAAACATTTATTAATAATCTCAGTATATTTTTCACCAATCAAAGACCAGTATTGCAAATAGAATTCCGATGGCAACCCATCGCATCCGGGCGATTTGTGGCTTGACATACCTTTCAATGCGGAAAATAACTCATCTTTAGACATAATACCTTCACACATATCACTTTCGGCCTCGTCTAATGAAGGCAATGAAGATAAAAACTCTTCCTGTATATCATCATCAGTGACTTGCTTTGAATACAAATCCTTGTAGAAGTTCCTAACACAATACGAAATTTCATTTTGTTTTACGTGAACCTCGGAAGAGTCTACATAACATTTCAGATTTCTAATTAATTTTTTTTTCCACGGGCACTTTCTCGCCTGAGAAAATATCTAGTGGGCTTTTCACTTTCATGGAATTGGACTGCTTTAGCCCGAATTACAGACCCTTTCTTACACTCTGCTTGTAGACCATTAATTGTGGCCTTAAGCTCCACAATATCACCACTATTTACTATTGGATCAGCTTTCAGTCTATTTAATTCTAAATTTAAATCAATGAGTCTTTGCTTGGACATCCTGGCTTTTTTGATAGAAAACCTCCGAATTATTTGTTTGATATTTGACTTAAAACTATCCCATTGTTCGATGATGCAAGGCACATGCGTACTGACAAACATGTCACTGTACAAACTTTCAATTTCAGTTACAACCTCAACATCGTTTAAGACAGACACGTTGCACTTCCAGTAGCCAGGACCCCAAGTTAAAACATTTTCAAAAGACATATCAAATAGAGCACAAGAGTGGTCCGAAAAGGCCACATGTACAACATGCGATAAAGATACAGAATTACATAATATATTAGACAAATAAAACCGATCAATTCTGGTAGCGACTTGACATCTAGACCAAGTATATACTTTTTTATCAGGATACATTTTCCTGAAAATATCACAAATTCCGAAGTCACTTTTTAATGTATCAATTTCACTTTTTCCATCATTCCTTGAGGACAAATTACCACCACATTTGTCCATTGTGTTATCTTCTACAAAGTTGAAGTCACCTCCAAGTATGATAACATCATTACCACCTATCAACTTGTCAATATCACTGATAAACACTTTCCTGTCTGCCGGTATATTAGGAGCAACCAATTTTACTGATGTGTCATTTATGTCAGCTGAAATTACAATATATCGGCCATGAGGACACCTTTGCACATTCTTGATAACACAGTTAACAGAATATCGTATTATAATGCCTACTCCACAACTCTGAGATGAGCCATAGGCCCACCTACATTCACCAGGAATATTTAATTTTGTTGTGTCAGTGAATTTTTCAAAATGTGTTTCTTGTAGAAACAGAATATCAATTTCATTGTCAAAGACAAATTCTTTAACTTGTGCCTTCTTAACATCATCACGAAGGCCATTTACATTCAAAGTGGCAATTCTAAAACTACCACAAACAGACATTGATGTAAGAAGTGAGATAAATAGATTGAACGATATTTTAATAGAATGGGCCTAAGTAAACACCTTGAGCAAAAGTTCATTGTCTTTTGTCCTTTCCAATTCTTTTCCGAGCTTTCCTTGCTCTCGCAGCCTTTTGTCTATGTTCTATTAGGGTAAAATCGTCCGACGGAACAGGCGTCATTGTTTCTTGCGACAATTCCATAGACTCTTCATGGTTAATCCCAACTGAGTCATTCACAGAGTCATTCACATTGTTATTCTCTTGTTCTGTTGACTGGGGCTCCTGACTGATGGCCTCGACCACCACAGAATTCAACTCCACTGACGGTACCACCTTTTCGATAGAAGTTGACCTGGCTAACTTCTGTTTCTTTAACAGTGGTTTGTTAGGGGACAACGATTCACTAGGAACAACATCAGATGCCACATGATGCACATCGGCTTCGATAACAACCTCATTGGCCCCAACGTCAGCTGGTTCGAAATCATCGATGTCGTCATTAATGCCATTCATTTCGGACTCACTTTCAATCTCATTAACACCTTGGACCACGTCTTCAACACTTTGCTGGTTAACAAAGGAATTATCGGTCACGTCCACCTCCTCGTCTGTGTCACTTCCTGAAACAACATTCTTATGTTGGCGAGGTCCATAGGTTTTAACTCTTGCCGCATAAGAAAATGCCCTTGCACAACATTCAGATGAATTGCGATCATCTGATCCACACATTCCACACCTTTCCATGCAGTGAAAGCCGTCATGGGGGTCCTCATGGGGAGAGAAACCGTCGCAGTTCGTGCACCATTTAGCATGGCATTCATGGGCCTTATGAGTTTTTTGACCACATTTTCTGCATTCATGCACCTGGCCAGGGTATGTAAACATCACCAGATCTCCTCCAAAATTAATAAAGTTGGGCACGTACCTTTTCTGATGGCATATAAAACGATACACACGTATCCCGGTCTTAACATTTGGAAATCCTGCAGAAACTAACAATGGCTTTTTCACGCCCAAACACTCTCCGAATGGCCTCAAAGCCTCTGCAATGGTGTCGTCCAGCATTTCATCAGGGGCCCAATGTGCTGTAACGTTCATGTATACAGAACTTGCCGCGGTGATATTCCATTCCACATCTTCAAGTTGAAAATCCGCTTTTAGCAACAGAGCGTTGTGAGCCGCTTCAGACCCCACTTTCAAATAAAAACATTTCTTGAAATAATTCTTCTGAAAACACTGCAGATCTTTCCTTATATCGATCACTCCCTCCAGGAAATCCCGGAAATCACGTTGCGTTGCACTTGAAAATGCTGCATTATCTCTCGTAGCAAAACAAACCGACAGGGTACGAGACAGCTTTGTTGCTGAGTTGAAACTGACGGGTTTCGACATAATGGCGAAACAGTCACACACAGGTCAACGCCTGACGGAAAACACAGAAATAAAGCCCTTATGGGCTATAATCCGTGAAAGACCACAGCAGACAGTCAAGAAGTAATCAACCACAAGTATATGAAAATCCATGTAATCCAAATGTAATAGCACAGTGTTGTTGTTGTAAACCAGGAGCAAACTAGACTAACGTCCACACTCTCCAAAATCCACAATGTTTTTTTTTCTTTTGAAATGAAAAAATAATTTATTCACCGGAATATATACAAATTATTGAGACCGTGAGAATCCAATGTTAATAAAATATAGAATATCACAGAAAGATATGGATCTCATACAGTGTCCAGTACACAAATGAAACGAACCGCTTACATTAAAGACATTTCAATAGACATATTATATTATAGCAAAAGTATTACTTTTGAGTTCCGAACTGTACACAGGGCATTATTTTTACACCAAACTCTCTTGAAGACAGACTCTTCCATTCTGTAGTGATCTACATATATACGTGATTTCACACAAACTCTAATAGCCTTAATTATACAATTATGATCTCTATTTTCACCCTGAAATACGATTTCATTCCGGGCACACCAAATACAGAAATGAAATACATTAATCAGGTACACATACATTGCTGTTTCGTCTTTTCCCATCTGCACATCAAATAATTTGTGTAATAGATGTTGCTCATTTAACGTAGGGAAAAATTGCCCATATATACACTTTTTTAACAATTTGACATTCAATGAATAAGTGGTTCCTCGTTTCCGAATCGGGACAAAAAACACATACATCATTCGTACATACATTTCTTCTCAGTAGCCGTTCCTTCAGCGGAAGGATATCATGTACTAACTTATATGAGAAGTTGACAATGTTATTGTCACAAAAATCATGAAACACTCTACCCCAAATAACCGACCAAGGCAGTGATGGCGAGGCTAACATGACCCTAGGCAACTCGGCAATCCTATTTAAAAATACAGTATAAATGAACTTACTATTATACATTCTGACAGGAAGGACCTGTCCGACGTAAAATTCTCTCCAAGCGTTTATCGCAAATCTATAATATCCAGAAGGGTTCATTGCATGCGGAATGCCAGGTCTTGCGAACTCTGGACACACATTACGTAAAGAAATGCCTAACCAATAAATAGCAAAGTATTTCCAGTCTGCATTTGTACCATAAATCAACTTTAGCAAATGTTTGACAGCGAAAGACTTCAGCTTACATTCGACGTTCTGAATATTCAACCCTCCTTTGTCAAACCTATTGTACAAAACATTTCTCTTGATATTCTCAGGCTTTGCATTCCACAAAAATTTAAACACATTCTGTACACATTGGACTACACATTGTTTCGATAAAAAAGTTGACTGCACTGTATACCACAATACCGCCAAGGCAACAGTGTTTATTAAAATACCTTTTCCCCTTAACGTTAAATATCTTCCCGACCAACATGTTACATTCTTCTTCACTTTACTTAGAACATGATTACTGTTTAAGTCCATGCTGTTCTCGCCAATGAATACCCCACATATTTTAGCATTATCTACAATTTTAAAACCCGGAACAGGGAGATTATCCCTTTTCCATTTCCCAATGGGCAAAGCTGAGCTCTTATCGACATTAAGTCGGGCTCCGGAGGCTTCCTCAAATTTATCACCAAGTTTAACTACCTGTCGTACAGATTCCTCGTCTGTGACAACTACTGTCTCGTCATCCGCAAAAGCAGTTACCTTTACTTCAAAATTCGTACCAGGAATCTTGACACCCTGGATTGACTCACAGTTTCTGACAGCAGCAATAAGGGGTTCTAGAGTTAAAACATATAACAACGGAGAAATGGAACACCCCTGTCTAACACCTCTACTTAGTACAAAGCTATCGGTCAGATGACCATTAGCCAATACACGACTCGATATATCAGTGTATAGCAGTTTTACCCATTTGCAGAAATCAGGACCAAACATATTTTCCAAGACATTTGAACAAAAAGGACCAATCAACTCGGTCAAAGGCTTTCTCTTGGTCTAAGTTCAAAAAACAAGCCGCCATATCCTTTTGTTCTACATAATCATACGTATTTCTCAACAAATGAAGGTTATCCAAAATAGATCTCCCAGGAATACCACAAGTTTGGTTCCGATGTACAATATTTTCAATTACTTTCTTGAGGCGATTACATAATGCCTTTGAAACGATCTTGTAATCAACATTAAGTAAACTAATTGGGCGCCAGTTCTTTATATCTTCACCATTGTTAGGATCTTTACATAATAAAGTAATGAGCCCCGATCTTTGACTTGGACTCAAACATCCTTCATTGAAACAAATATTTACAACATGTGTATACGTGTCACCAATAATTGACCAGTATCTCATATAGAACTCAGCCGGTAAACCATCTTCACCTGGTGACTTATTATTCGACATATCTTTCAGTGCACAATACAGCTCATCTTTCGTCATACCTCCCTCACACACATCACTATCAGCTTCATCTAAAGAAGGTAAAAATGATAAAAACTGATCTTGTACATATGTATCGGTTTCCTGACTCGTATACAATTCAGTGTAATATTGCCGAACACAACCAGATATTTCACTTTGTCGCACATGGTGTACCGAAACATCACTGTGACATTTAAGATTTTTAATCATTTTCTTTTTACCTCTGCCACTCTCTCGCCTAAGGAAGTATTTAGTCGGTTTTTCACTCTCTTGAAAATGTACCGCCTTAGCCCTAATCACAGACCCCCTTTTTGACTCAGTCTGTAAGGCGTTTATTGTGCATTTAACATCTTTCATCTTATCGTTGTTGAAAACAGGGTCAGATTTCAACCTGTTCAACTCTAAATTTAGATCAAGAAGTTTTTTCTTCGAGGACCTGGCTTTCCCGATCGAAAATTGGCAAATTTCCTGCTTAGACTTGTCTTTAAACTCCTCCCATTTCTCGACTACACCCGCAAAATTGCCATTATCGAAGATCTCAGTGTATAAATTTTCAATTCTGCCCACAATATTCGGATCATTTAAAACAGACGCATTGCATTTCCAGTAGCCAGGTCCCCAAGATAAAACATCAATAAAAGTCATGTCGAAAAAGGCACAAGAATGATCCGAAAAAGCCACATGAATAACGTCAGATAAAGATACCGAATTACACAATACATTTGATAAATAAAAACGATCAATTCTCGTAGCTATCTGACCTCTTGACCATGTATATACTTTTTTATTGGGATACTTTTTCCTGAATATATCAGACAGGTCAAAGTCGTTCTTAATAGAATCCATTTCGAATTTCCCATCATTCCTAGAATTTGCATCACCACCATACTTATCTAGTTCATTGTTAGACACAAAATTAAAATCTTCACCAAGGATAATGACATGATTCCCACCGATCAACTTATCAATATCACTTACAAATGCTTTCCGATCGCATGGGTTATTAGGAGCATAAATGCACACTAATTTTACAGCAGTGTTATCGTTATCAGCATTTATCACAATAAAGCGACCGTGAGGGCACCTCTGAACATTTTTAATATTGCAATCGACAGAGTATCTTATTACAATTCCCACTTCACAACTCTGCGTCGAGCCATAGGCCCAACGACACTCCCCGGGAATATTCAGCTTTACAGTGTCACTGTATTTTTCAAAATGAGTTTCTTGCAAAAACAAAATATCAATGTCATTGTCAAAAACGAATTCTTTGACGAGCTTTTTTCACGTCGTCCCGAAGACCGTTCACGTTCAAAGTTGCTACACGCACGTTATCACAAGCTGTCATTGCAGTGAGAAATAATAGAACATAGATATACATTGTTATTTTGTGAAAGGGCCAACGAAACAATACACTGCGAAAAGCACAATTGTTCATTGTTCATTTTTTCTTAGCATGCCTTTTCTTGACTCTCCTAGCCAACAATGCTCTTTGTCTGTGTTCAAGCAAAGACAAGTTGTCTATTTCTGCTGGCACCGGGGTCATAGTTTCTTGTGAAAGTTCTGTTTCTTGTGAAACTTCCATCGATTGTTCGTCTTGTTCAATTACATCTTTGTCTACTTCAGAACTGTGAGAATCGATCCTCGTTTGGCAAGTTGGCTTATGAGGCTCAACACCGGTTTCCCCGTCGGACCCAGATTTGCCAGGCAAAAGTTTCTCAGCCTGTTCGACTGAGGGCACATCACCAGCTAATTTTGGCTTTTTCACCAGCGATTTAGCCGGAGACATGGCATCGCCAGATACACCACCCCCATCCACATGTACGTCAGCATTTGTCAGCATCTCAACTCCAAGATCAGCTGACTGTGTACTCTCGTTATCAAAATCCTCTTCGTTGTCACTTTCTTTATCACCTGCAACTGATTCTGCATCAATAGGAATCTCACTGTCGTCTTCCTCCATTTGCCCTTCATCACTGTCACCACGATCACTCTCACTTGAATTACCCAACACATCTAGCTCACCTTCTAAATCAGATCCAGAAACCACATTCTTTTCCGGCCGAGGTCCTACATTTTTCACTCTAGTCGCGTAAGACCACACTCGCGCACAACATTCAGTTGAATTGTGTGACGGGGAACCACAAACACGACATTTTTCGGGGCAGTGAATTCCATCATGGGGGCTTTCATGAGGGGAAAAACCATCACAATTTATACACCATTTTGCCTCACATTCATGGGCCTTGTGTCGACTCTGTCCACATTTTCGACATTCCTGAACTTGTCCGGGATAAGTGAACATGACCACATCGTTATTAAAATCGATGAAGTTCGGCACATACCTTTGTTTGTGACACTTGAATCGGTATATCCGTATACCCGTCCGAACATTGGTAAAATCCGACTCGGACAAAAGTGGCTTCTTTACACCCAAACACTCTCCGTACGGTCTTAAAGCCTGGGAAATAGTTTCGTCCAACATCTCGTCCGGGGCCCAATGTGCTGTGACATTCAGATACGATGAACTCGCCGGAGTAATATGCCACTCCACATCGCCAATGTAGAAATCCGCTCTCATGAGTAGAGCATTGTGCTCCCCTTCAGTACTCACTTTGGCATAAAAACACTTTTTGAAAAAGTTCTTCTGTAGACACTGTAATTCCTTCTTGATATCAATCGTACTGGCAAGAATAGGTCGTAAATCTCGATGATATGCATTGGAAAACGCCGCACCGTCTCTCGTTGTGATACAAACCGACAATGTTCGAGGCGGCTTCGCAGCCGAGTTGAAACTGATAGACTTCGACATGTTGAAAAAACGCCAGGTACAGGCTAACGCCCGACAGGAAAACAGGGCAAAGCCCTATAAGGCTAAAATCCTTATCAAACTCCACCAGAATAAGCAAAATATAGCAAGTTCACACTATGTGAAAACCAAACTTAACAAAGCGTTGTTGTTGTAAACACAGAGCAAGTCAAATTCACGTCTTCACATATCAGCTGTCCTAAACTTTTTTTTTTTCTCTTGAAATGAAAATAATTTATTCACAAATAGGTATATACAATACAATCAGTCACAATCCGGGTTAAAAGAAGTATCACAGATATGGATTTGACTGTCAATTATTCAAGAGGTTATGCAATTTACTGTTTGAAATGTTAGCAAAGACATTATTCACGCACCAGTATTTCTTGAAGGTCCGCTCACCCATTCGAAAGTGATCTACATATATTCTTTGCCTTAACCGGGCATTAATAATTTGTACAATACCAGTCTTAGAGACAGGCCTGTTATTGAAAATGTTCTCATTCCGAGAACACCAAACAGAAAACAGAATTAAGTTAATAAGATAAATAAGAACATCATGCTGTTCTTTTGGTAAATTGACCTTGAAAAGTTTGTACAACAGATGATGTTCAGAAAAATCAGGAAAAAAGTTACAGTATGAGTGAAGGATTGACTTAAACATTGTAAGAACACTCTGTGTCATACGACAATTGACAAACAGGTGCTCGCGAGTTTCTGTCATGTTGCAAAACACGCACACAGTGGTATTAATAATATTCCTGTTATAAAGTGTTTCCCTAACGGGAAGAATGTCATGAACAAGTTTAAAAGAAAAGTTAACCAAATTGTGGTCTTCAAAAGTAAGAAAAACATTTCCCCAAATAGCTTTCCAGGGCAACTGAGGTAACCTATTAACTATTCGAGGTTTAACAACAATTGATTGCAAAAACAAACCATATACAGATTTGCTGGAACGAAACATATGGCCAGATTGCAACAAAACAATATATTCCTTCCATGCAGATATAACAAACTTATAAAAAGGTGATATTTTTTCTGAGTGGGGAGAATTATTGGATGCAAGTTCTGGACATTCTTTTCGCAGTGAAAATCCCAGCCAATACACGGCAAATTTCGTCCAATCTGCATTCGTCCCAGAAATCAGCTTCAACACGTGCATCACAGCAAACGTTTTTAGTTTTGCCATTACACACTGTAGGTTTAAACCTCCTTCCATGTAATTATTATAAATAACATTCCGACGAATACTTTCTGGTTTACAATTCCAAATAAACTTGAACGTTAACTGGGTACATGTATTAATAAACTTATTTGATACAGTCGTCGACTGCAACATGAACCAAATACCCGCCAAAGCTACACAGTTGACAAAAACCGCTCTTCCACGCAGTGTAAAATCTCTATACATGGAAAAATTTAGAACTTTTTCAAGTTTGGTGAGCCTATGCTGAGTATTTAGTTCATCACAATTCTTTCCAAAATAAACCCCACATATTTTTGCGGACTCCACTACAGTTAGATCTATCAAGGGGAGATCACTTTTCTCACCTTTCCCAATAGGCAATACAGTACTTTTTACAAAGCTCAATTTAGCACCAGATGCTTTCTCATATCGCTTAGATAATTTAACTAACCCATTAATCGACTCCTCGTCAGATGCAATGACAGTGGTGTCATCAGCAAAGGAAGAAATTTCTGCTTCCTTAGAGCATCCTGGCAGTTTTATGCCTTTAATACCTTTACAAGCTCTAACTGCAGCAACAAATGGCTCCAGAGTCATCACATACAATAATGGCGAGATCGCACAGCCTTGTCTTACCCCTCTGGATAACTCGAATGATTCAGTTAAATAACCATTTACAATAACTTTACTAGATATTCCACAATATAACATACTGACCCACTTACAAAATTCTGGGCCAAATCCATATTTTTTCAAACATTCAAACATAAATTCCCAATCAACACGATCAAAGGCCTTCTCTTGATCCAGATTGATAAAATAGGCATTCAAATCATTCTGAGATACATAATCGTACGTATTGCGCAATAAATGCAAATTATCAAAAATGTTACGACCTGGAATGCCACATGTTTGGTCTTGTAATACAATTTGATCAACTACTTTTTTAAGTCTATTACATAAGGACTTAGAAACAATTTTGTAATCGACGTTTAGTAAACTTATAGGCCTCCAATTCTTAATATACTCAGCATTCGCAGGATCTTTACATAATAAGGTAATAAGTCCACTACGTTGAGAGGGACACAAAACTGATTCATTAAAACAATTATTAACAACATTTACAAAGGTTTCTCCAATAAGGTACCAAAACTGAAGATAAAATTCCGCAGGTAATCCATCCTCACCTGGGGACGTATAATGCTGCATGCCTTTCAGAGCCTCATAGCATTCGTCAACGGTTAATTCCCCTTCACAACACTCACTAAGCTCTTCAGTTAGTGAAGGTAACTTCTCTAAAAATTCTTGCTGTATATCTTTGTCAGTTTCTTCCGCCGTATATAATTCTTCATAAAAACATTTAATACATTCAGATATCGAACCTTGATCATTATGAACATTGGTAGCATTATGCCGACAAGACAAACATTTTATGAGTTTCTTTTTACCCCGATATTTCTCTTTCCGCAAGAAATACCTAGTCGGCTTCTCAGATTGTTCTAAATTTACATCTTTTGATCTGATCTTTGCGCCCCAGAAATTCTCTTTCTGAATAGCATTAATGGACGATTTCAAAGCATTGATTTTTTCTTTATTGATGACAGGATTTGATTGCAATACCTGTAATTCTAACTGTAAGTCATGTAACTTTTGCCTCTTCAACTTTGCTTTTTCGCACGATATACTTCTAATTACTTGTTTGACCTTTAACTTGAAACAGTCCCATTTATCGGACAACTGCATTACATCATTATCAAAAATAGCTTTGTACACATCCTCAACATTACTTCTAACATCAGGATCAGATAAATTGGACACATTACATTTCCAATATCCTGGTCCCATTGTAACAACGTCGTCAAATGTTATATCTATGTAATTACAAGAATGGTCGGAAAATGAGACATGGATGACATCAGACGCTTCCACCCCACTTTCCAAAATCTTACTAATGTAGAAACGATCAAGTCTACAAGCAATGTTTCCACGGGACCAAGTATAAACTTTCTTGACATGGTGCTGAACACGAAATATATCACATAATTCATGTGTGTATTTTATAGTTGTAATTTCAGCCTTCCCATCTGAGCCCTTGTGACAATTCCCCCCAGTTTTGTCTAGATCGAGGTTCTCAACAAAGTTAAAGTCCCCGCCAAGCACTATAGGTTCACTGCCAGCCAAAATATTGTCAAGATCTTTAATAAATGATTTTCGCTCAGTAGCATTATTCGGACAGTATACACAAACAAATTTCATATCTATGTCACAGATATTAGCTGATACTACGATATATCTACCATATGGACACCTTTTAACATAATTAATCTTACAAGGTACAGAATATCTAATAATAATTCCCACTCCACAACTCATATTCGTACCAAAGGCCCATTTGCAATCTCCGGGAATGTTCATTTTATTGTCACTATTGTTAACAAAGTGCGTCTCCTGTAAAAATAGAATGTCGATGTCATGCTGGAATACGAAATCGCGCACTTGTCCCTGTTTGTCTTTATCAAGTAACCCATTAGTATTCAAGCTAGCAACTCTAAAAACAGTCATTAAGAGAAAGATAAAGAAAGTATGTAGAGTATACATTGTGTTTGATTATGTGAACACAGTTCATTTAGCTCTGCCTTTCCCCCGTCTGTTCTTTGTTTTCTTCACAAGTGAAGCCTGCTTGCGGTAGTCCAACAATGAATTGTCCACTGCGCCAGGAGTGGGGGGTCATTGTTTTTTCAAAGTCACTTATTGTTTCATGCTGGCTTGTTGAGTCTATTTCCCCGCCAGACTGACTCGACTGCATGGGAACAATTTCTGTATGAGGGTCCACACACATGACCCCCTCACAAACATTATTGTCTCCAATCACTTCTTTGGTTGGTACTTGATCATCTCGATGTTCGGAAATCCTTTGCCGCTTCGAATCGCTGCATGTCTCCGCTGGACTCTCCACAATGTGATTTTCAGCGACAACCACAATTTCATTTACACCGGCATCATCTGGTTGAAGCGAATCACCTACATCTTCATCTTCATACATCTCGTCCTCATTGCTGCGCACTTTATTTCCATCGGAATCAAATTCTCTCCGTTCCATACGTACACTACTTTCGCTGTCATCGTTATTCTCCACATCAATGTCGCCGTCCACGTCCACGTTTGGGAGTGGACCACGTACATTCAAGTTGTTAGTATTTCGTCCGCTGCAGCCTTTAACACGGGAAGCATACGAAAAAGATGGGGACGAGCACTCGGCAATGTTATGTTGGCAAGAACCGCACATTTTACAGTTTTCAGGACAGTTTTTTTCAGTGTGGGGGTCTCCATGGGGTGAAAATCCATCACAGTTCACGCACCATTTCGCACAACATTCGTAAGACGTATGTTGCGCTTGTCCACATTTCTTGCACTCAGATACCTGGCCCGGATATGTGAACATAACCAGGTCTTCATCGAACTTAATAAAATTGGGGACATAGCGTTCTTTCTTGCATCGAAATCGATATATACGTATTCCAGTACGAACGTTTGGTAGGCCGGCCCCAATCAGCAAAGGCTTTTTAACCCCCAAACACTCACCGTATGGTTTCAGTGCGGATTTGATCATCTCGTCTTCCATCTCGTCCGGGGCCCAATGAACAGTAACATTCATGTACACAGAACTTGCAGCGGTAACATTCCAAACAGAGTCTCCTAGTTGAAATTCCGATTTCAATAACAGAGCGTTGTGCGCCCCCTCTGAATTCACCCGCAAATAGAAACACTTCTTATAATAGTTTTTCTGAAAACATACCAGGTCCTTCTTGATATCGATCACTGTTGACAGAAAAGGTACAAATTCTCGCTGCATCGTCTTGGAAAACACGCCGTTGTCATTTGCTGTGAACACCACAGACAGCGTACGGGTCGGCTTAACAGCCGGGTTGTATACAATCGGTTTCGACATTTCACAAAATCAACTAGGAAACAAACGAACACAAGCCCCCGTGGGCTAGACTCTGTCCACTGAAACTCTCAGCTCAACCAGTAATCTCTCAAATCAAGATAAAGTCCAAAGTGGCGATAATATAGTGTTGTTGTTGTAAGATCGGAGCAAACAGACATACGTCTTCACACTCTGAGATCCAAACTAAACTTAATCCAAATCCACAATGTTAGAAGAAAAAAGAAAACAATGAGATTCTACCGAGATTTGAACTCGGATCGCTGGATTCAAAGTCCAGAGTGCTAACCATTACACCATAGAACCTCTTATCAAGCCTTTCATTGAGGCGTTTGCTTACGATATATAATTTTGATGATAGGCTTATTGATTAAGCAAGTGATCGATAATTGTCGGTTTTGTAGAGGAATTTATTAAATGTGAAACATATGTAAAAACAGAACGAACTACACATTTCCAATCTTCAATGCGACGTACAAATAGAAGAATCGACGAAAAATAACGAAAACAAAGGTTAGAAGAAAAAAGAAAACATTAAGGTTCTACCGAGATTTGAACTCGGATCACTGGATTCAAAGTCCAGAGTAAGAGTAAGAGTAAGAGTAAGAGTAAGAAACTTTATTTAGCGTCGGTATAATATACAAACCAGAAAACATTAGCTCTGAACGAGCTATTGACCGACAAACAAATGTATAATAACAATAAAAATGTAGAAGTATATAAAACGCAAATGAATTTTTTATCAAATATTTTCATTATGTAATATTTGTTTGTTTTCTTATTTAATCGTTTTTAATTATTGAATTATTGAGTGCTAACCATTAACCATAGAACCTCTTATAAAGCCTTTCATTGAGGAATAGATGAAAAATAACGAAAACAAAGGTTAGAAGAAAAAAGAAAACAATAAGGTTCTAACGAGATTTGAACTCGGATCGCTGGATTCAAATTCCAGAGTGCTAACCATTACACCATAGAACCTCTTATAAAGCCTTTCACTGAGGCGTTTGCTTACGATATATAATTTTGATGATAGGCTTATTGATTAAGCAAGTGATCGATAAAATACATTTGAAAGGAAGTTTAGAACTACTCCAAAATTGTAGGATTTGTTGAGGAATTTGTTATATGTGAAAAATATGTAAAAACAGAACGAAATACACATTTCCAATCTTCAATTAGACTTACAAATAGATGCATCGATGAAAGATAACGAAAACAAATCTTAAAGGGAAAAGGAAAACATTAGGTTCTACCGAGATTTGAACTCGGATCGCTGTATTCAGAGACCAGAGTGCTAACCATTACACCATAGAGGGCAAAAAGAAAACATAGGCTCTACCGAGATTTGAACTCGGATCGCTGGATTCAAAGTCCACGAGTGCTAACCATTACCCCATAGAACCTGTTGAAAAGCGTTTCGATCAGCCGTTTGCTTACGATATACAATTTAGATGATAGGCTTATGGATTAATCAAGTGATCGATAAAATACATTTTAATGGCATCCTAGAACTACCCTGAAATTGTCGGATTTGTTGAGGAATATGTTAAATGTGGAAAATAAGTAAAAACAGAAGGAAATACACATTTCCAATCTTTTTTTTTCTTTTGAAAGATAAAGAATTTATTCACAGATATATACAATTACATTGATAATACATACTTTCGAACCATTACACAGTGCAGTCCTTTAAAATATAATAAATATCACAGACAAAATTGGACTGTCTTAATTCGTTCTTTCAAAGTTTGCAATCAGTCTCTATGGACTACAAGAAAAAGATAAGTCTTTTGTTGTATTTAACAAATTGCATTATTTCTGCACCATATCCTGCGAAAATTTCTCTTTCCAACCTAATAAAGTCCACATGTGCTCTACTTTTAATAGTTTGCTTTGCGACCACAGTAATAGACTGAACTGTTCTATCTTTCCTTTGAAACACCACATCGTTTCGTGCACACCATGTACTAAATAACAAGACATTGATTAGATACATGTACAATACTTTGACCTCATTTGACATACGTACTGTGAATAATTTATGAAACAGATGACTGTCGTTCATAAGCGGGAAAAACCCATCGTACCTTGTAAATATCAATTTAAATTCTTCAAAAACCTGTTTAATAACGGTACTTTCTATGAAAAGATGTTTCTGAGTTTCAGAGGCAGGACAAAATACACATTTATCGTCAGTTGCCACATTACGACGCAGAAAACGCTCTTTTACCGGTACAATATCATGGACTAACTTAAAATTAAAATTAACATTTCCAATCTTCAATTAGACGTACAAATAGATGCATCGATGAAACATAACGAAAACAAATGTTAGAGATAAAACAGGAAACCATAGGTTCTACCGGATCGCTGGATTCAATGTCCAGAGTGCTAACCAATACACCATAGTACCTCTTATAAAGCCTTTCATTGAGGCGTTTGCTTACGATATATAATTTTTATGATAGGCTTATTGATTAAGCAAGTGATCGAAAAAATACGTTTTAAAGGAAGTTTAGAACTACCCCGAAATTGTCGGATTTGTTGAGGAATTTGTTAAATGTGAAAAATATGTAAAAACAGAACGAAATACACATTTCCAATCTTCAATGCGACGTACAAATAGAAGAATCGACGAAAAATAACGAAAACAAAGGTTAGAAGAAAAAAGAAAACATTAAGGTTCTACCGAGATTTGAACTCGGATCACTGGATTCAAAGTCCAGAGTGCTAACCATTAACCATAGAACCTCTTATAAAGCATTTCATTGAGGCGTTTGCTCACGATATATAATTTTTATGATAGGCTTGTTGATTAAGCAAGTGATCGATAATTGTCGGTTTTGTAGAAGAATTTATTAAATGTGAAACATATGTAAAAACAGAACGAACTACACATTTCCAATCTTCAATGCGACGTACAAATAGAGGAATCGATGAAAAATAACGAAAACAAAGGTTAGAAGAAAAAAGAAAACAATAAGGTTCTAACGAGATTTGAACTCGGATCGCTGGATTCAAAGTCCAGAGTGCTAACCATTACACCATAGAACCTCTTATAAAGCCTTTCACTGAGGCGTTTGCTTACGATATATAATTTTGATGATAGGCTTATTGATTAAGCAAGTGATCGATAAAATACATTTGAAAGGAAGTTTAGAACTACTCCAAAATTGTCGGATTTGTTGAGGAATTTGTTATATGTGAAAAATATGTAAAAACAGAACGAAATACACATTTCCAATCTTCAATGAGACTTACAAATAGATGCATCGATGAAAGATAACGAAAACAAATCTTAAAGGGAAAAGGAAAACATTAGGTTCTACCGAGATTTGAACTCGGATCGCTGTATTCAGAGACCAGAGTGCTAACCATTACACCATAGAGGGCAAAAAGAAAACATAGGCTCTACCGAGATTTGAACTCGGATCGCTGGATTCAAAGTCCACGAGTGCTAACCATTACCCCATAGAACCTGTTGAAAAGCGTTTCGCTCAGGCGTTTGCTTACGATATACAATTTAGATGATAGGCTTATGGATTAAGCAAGTGATCGATAAAATACATTTTAATGGCATCCTAGAACTACCCTGAAATTGTCGGATTTGTTGAGGAATATGTTAAATGTGGAAAATAAGTAAAAACAGAAGGAAATACACATTTCCAATCTTTTTTTTTCTTTTGAAAGATAAAGAATTTATTCACAGATATATGCAATTACATTGATAATACATACTTTCGAACCATTACACAGTGCAGTCCTTTAAAATATAATAAATATCACAGACAAAATTGGACTGTCTTAATTCGTTCTTTCAAAGTTTGCAATCAGTCTCTATGGACTACAAGAAAAAGATAAGTCTTTTGTTGTATTTTACAAATTGCATTATTTCTGCACCATATCCTGCGAAAGGTTTCTCTTTCCAACCTAATAAAGTCCACATGTGCTCTACTTTTAATAGTTTGCTTTGCGACCACAGTAATAGACTGCACTGTTCTATCTTTCCTTTGAAACACCACATCGTTTCGTGCACACCATGTACTAAATAACAAGACATTGATTAGATACATGTACAATACTTTGACCTCATTTGACACACGTACTGTGAATAATTTATGAAACAGATGACTGTCGTTCATAACCGGGAAAAACCCATCGTACCGTGTAAATATCAATTTAAATTTTTCAAAAACCTGTTTAATAACGGTACTTTCTATGAAAAGATGTTTCTGAGTTTCAGAGGCAGGACAAAATACACATTTATCGTCAGTTGCCACATTACGACGCAGAAAACGCTCTTTTACCGGTAAAATATCATGGACTAACTTAAAATTAAAATTAACATTTCCAATCTTCAATTAGACGTACAAATAGATGCATCGATGAAACATAACGAAAACAAATGTTAGAGATAAAACAGGAAACCATAGGTTCTACCGAGATTTGAACTCGGATCGCTGGATTCAGAGTCCAGAGTGCTAACCATTACACCATAGAACCTCTTATAAAGCCTTTCATTGAGGCGTTTGCTTACGATATATAATTTTTATGATAGGCTTATTGATTAAGCAAGTGATCGAAAAAATACGTTTTAAAGGAAGTTTAGAACTACCCCGAAATTGTCGGATTTGTTGAGGAATTTGTTAAATGTGAAAAATATGTAAAAACAGAACGAAATACACATTTCCAATCTTCAATGAGACTTACAAATAGATGCATCGATGAAAGATAACGAAAACAAATGTTAAAGGGAAAAAGAAAACATTAGGTTCTACCGAGATTTGAACTCGGATCGCTGGATTCAAAGTCCACGAGTGCTAACCATTACACCATAGAACCTCTTGAAAAACGTTTCGCTCAGGCGTTTGCTTACGATATACAATTTAGATTATAGGCTTCTGATTAAGCAAGTGATCGATAAAATACATTTTAAAGGTAGCTTAGGACTACCCCGAAATTGTCGGATTTGTTGAGGAATTTGTTAAATGTGGAAAATATGTAAAAACATCACGAAATACACATTTCCAATCTTCAATTAGACGTACAAATAGTTGCATCGATGAAAAATAACGAAAACAATTGTTAGAGATAAGACAGGAAACGATAGGTTCTACCCAGATTGGAACTCGGATCGCTGGATTCAGAGTCCAGAGTGCTAACCATTACACCATAGAACCTGTTATAAATCCTTTCGTTCAGGGGTTTGCTTACGACATACAATTTAGTGAATAGGCTTATGGAGTAAGCAAGAGATCGATAACATACATTTTATAGTCAAGCTTAGAACTGCGCCAAAATTTGTAGAGGAATTTATTAAATGTGAAACATATGTGAAAACAGAACGAAATACACATTTCCAATCTTCAAGGCGACGTACAAATAGAGGAATCGATGAAAAATAACGAAAACAAATGTTTGGAAGAAAAAAGAAAACAATAAGGTTCTACCGAGATTTGAACTCGGATCGCTGGATTCAAAGTCCAGAGTGTTTTTTTTCTCTTTTGAATATTATTTACTCAACAAATATATCATATGTACAAAGTATTTAGCAGTGTCAAGAAGGATAAAAACAGGACGATCACAGAAACTCAAGACCTGCGCAAGTTATCTTAATACACACTTTTTGATTACACAAATACATCGAGGCCGGAGTGATCAAGGATACATCAATGTGATATACATTGCACACAAAGCATGGAATTAGCTACTATGGAAAATTAACTTTTAAGCAACTGTCGTGCTTAACAAAGGGATTACAAAAGAGATATCTCTTGTTAAAAGCAGCCAAATCACGCTGCAAGTATGTGAACGCCGACTTCACATGTTGTTCCAGTAACTTTTTAAACATAAATGTTGGAGAAATGAGTTTGTCATGATACATTTTCATATTTCTGCGCTTGAAAATTACCAGGCGAGCCAGGCTGCATACAATATTGAGGAAAAAACAATTTACATTCCGACTTTGTACAGAATAACCGAATAATACAAGTATTTCAAACGAAACGTTATTCAGGACACTGACGTGGGCAAACCTGAACAGGTCCTCTACAAATGAACCTAAATAGTGTAAAAAACTTTGCACCTCCGGACAAGAAAAAAATATATGCCTTGTATCTTCTTTGTGCGACAAACATATCACACAAAGATCTGAATCAGCAAGGCCAATTTTACTTAGTTTCTCACCCGTGAAAACAACATTGTGCAACATTTTATAATCCAGCTCTACACAATCCGGGTTTTTACCCATGATGTTATTACGAGCCCAACACTTAAGCAGATCTACATCTGGATATATGGCAGCCCAAATCGCCAGGGAAGCCGGTTTTTTCAAAATATTTAAAATTAGCATATCATAGAAATCTTTGACAGCAAGAAGGCATAATAACTTTCTTTCGGCATTACAGAGCAAAAACGGTTCTCTTGCAGATCTACAGCTACCATCTGAAGCAACCTTATTTATAACATACTTCCAGTTATCAGGAATAGCAGTCAAGAAAAATTCATACAAAATTCGAACCCTGAGTGGATCAGCTTCAGGACACACCGACAGAACAAGTTCTTGCACAGCCAAAACTGGCAGAAATCCAGGAATGACTTCGTAAACAAAATCTCTTAAACAGAACATTTTGGCACGTAAAAATAACTCGGAATACAAAGTTTTGCCAGAGGCTACAATATTATGATTGTAAAACATAGGTTGACTTAGAATGTCAACAATGTTCTCTTCAGCTTTCAGTACATTCTTCTGACCATCTCTCCATGCTAACATTAATTCCTGATAATAGCTTGGCAAGCGTGTGAACATAAAATTCTTATGACTAACAAGAAACAATTCATATGAGAGACCAAAGTCATTCCATCTCGACAAAAAGTATTTAAAACAATGTTTCCAAACTACCTCATGAGAATCATTAAAAAAACGTGACAGAAACTTCAAGCTGAACGCCTTCGTCTTACATGATATATCAGGCAGATTAAGTCACCCATAACGTTCTCGCTGAACAATTGCACCATAAGCAACCAAATGGGCTTTATTGTCCCAAACAAAATTAAGACAGACATCTTTGAGCTCCTTTGTCAGTATCTCTGGTACAGATTGAACAGACAAAACATACAACATGCGGTATAAAATAGCACTAGCTAAAATAACCACTCTACCTTTTAGGCTCAGGTAGTATTCCGTATTTTTTTTAATCTTTTCCTTCCAGTTTTTCTCTATACACAATCTTTTGTTAGTGCCCAAGTACACACCTAAAATACACAAACAGTCTTTACTTATTGGCAGTCCTTCAATATTATCATCATTACAATTAACACCAATAACATGCACCCATTTAACCCATTTAAAAAAATTGTCTCCAAAACCAAAACGAGTCAAAGTTGCCAATAAATATTCATGTGACACTCTGTCGAATGCCTTTTCCTGATCAAGCTTTAAAAAGCATGATTCCAAATTATCTTCCTCCACAAGAGTCATTACATCACGTATGCTATTTATTGTATCCGCTATGTCCCTACCAGGGACACAGCAACTCTGGCTAGAGTCTACTATAGACCCTATAACACATTTAAGCCGATTAGCCATACATCGAGAAATTATCTTGTAGTCTACATTCAGAAGACTAATAGGTCTCCAATTCTTCAAAGAACACTTATCTCCCTTGTCTTTAAATACAAGTGTGATTACACCCGATTTCATGGATCTAGAAAGTTCACCTTTCTCAAAAATTTCATTTAATACATCAAGTAAAATCGGCTCTAAACTAGACCAAAAGTGATTGTAAAACTCAACAGTGAGATCATCATTCCCCGGACTTTTATTCCGGGCCATGCCATCAAGGGAACATTTTAATTCTTCAACAGACAAAATTTCTTCACAGGAAGCCATATCAGGCCCCGCAAGAACACAATCTAAAAACGACAATACAGTTTGCAACTCTTCTCTGTCAATATCATCTTTTTCATACAACTTTTGATAAAAACTGTGAACTTCGTTCAAAATAGGCTCTGTATCATTCACAATCTGACCATCATTTGTTCTCAGCTAAGAAATTAATTTATTTCCTTGCCTATATTTTTCAAGATTTAAAAAGTACTTCGTGTTACGGTCACTCTCATGGATCCATTGAGCCTTCGATCGCAATATAGCTCCATTGCACTTTACCATTTCAAACTCTTTGAGCTGTGTTTGAATTTCTATAACACGACTCGTATCATAATTTGTAACAACCGCTGTACGGCGATATTCATTATCTAGACTATTATGTAATTTGTACATTTGTTGTTCTTTTTCTCTCTTCTTTCGGGCCCCATAAGCTCGAGCCAATTGTTTAATCTTGTATTTGAGATTATCCCACCAAACTACCTTCTCTGATTCAAACAAAGGACAATTCAGCTGATTGCTAACGAGGTCCCTCACTCTTTGACAAAACACCTCGTCAAACAAAAGCTGATTGTTAAAAACATACAGGCCTGGATCCCTTTCGAAATCTATTCGTAGTACAACTGTGCTATGGTCACTAATAGTGGTGTGCCGAAAATAAACCGACTTCACCAATGTTGACAGTGAGCGAGTAATTAAAAAATAATCAATTCGGCTCTGCCGAAGAAAACCCTCAATATTTCGCCGCCACGTAAATGAAATTTTATCAGGATTATTATATCTCCAAATATCTCGCAATTCAGTGTTGACAACAAAATTTTCTAATATTGATCTCGAACGATCATATTCCAAATTTTTACTAGATCTATCAAGTGCACTGAATACAGTATTAAAATCGCCACTGAATATTTTCCCAACATCTCGTATATATGAACCAAAATTCTGAAAAAATGTAACTCTATCTTTTACTATATTTGGCGCATAAATACTAAAAACATCAATTTCCATATTGTCAAGAACAAAAGTTAATCTCAACAGTCTCCCTTTACCATCACCGAGCACAGATTTCACACATACTTTTAAATGGTTGGAAACAACAATTGCTACACCTTTGTGACCATCAGTCGAGTTATCATAGTAAACTTTTCCTTGAAACAAATGTTCATACTGTTTGATGAAATCATCAGTCCAAAACGTTTCCTGTAAGCAAACAATATCGGCCTTCATACTATGCACGACGTCGTTTATTTTGTTTACGTTTCTTAGGCCATTGCAGTTCAGAGATAATATAACTACCATTGCAGAAAATATAAAGAATGTTTTATAATTCACTTCGAATGTTTGTCCTTTGCTCTGATCTTCGCCCGCGTTAAATTCGGAGCCACAATCACCCGTTTCCTCCTGTTTCGGATCTCACTAGTGTTGTCCCCACTCGCAAGCGATCGTGATCCACGACTCCGATTCACCGTGTGCCACTCGGCGTCATCACCATGATCACTTTCATCTGTTTCGTCATTGTAATCCATTTCATCTCCTTCGCCCTCTGCTTGAGACCTCGCGTTTTCAATAACACATTCATTGGAAACAACAGCTGGTGTAATCAAAGCCTCAATCTCCTCGTTGCCTTTTGTCTCCGGATTAGGCTGCTCAATTTGCATAACAATCAAATTGCTGGTTTCCGAGTTGTTTTTGTTTTTATCTTCACCCGGCTCTGTGGTGTGAATATCGGCAACAATTGTGACAGTCGTCGATTCCTTGCTTTCTGTGATTTCTGAGCTGCATTTACAGTCCTTTTCCGGGCAGAAATCACAAAACCGTTCATCGGAGACCGCGTCGTCATCCTGTTCAGCAGACACACAAGAAAAATCACCACAAGTATCACAAAGTTCGCACTTGCAGTACTTGCCTTTGTTACCGCAATTGGTACACAATGGGGTCTCGCATGCGTATGTTTTGTGGCCTTGGAGACCATAGGAAAAACATACAAACTATGGGCATTGTTTATATAGATGGTCATCAGCACAACACAGTGAACAGACTTTTACTTGATTGTTATGCAAAACTTTGCAGAATTCGGTCGTATTTCCAGACGTGGATTTCATTGCGTATGGCAAAGATTTGATATTGCTTGGCAATTTAACTTTCACGTACCTGGTGCCGTCCGCCACTTTCGTGTCCTTGTGAAATCTTCGTTGAATTCCACTCAACAGCTCAATCCCCAACTCTTCTAGCTAACAAATAATTTTCTCATCTTCGACATAGCTGGATAGGTGCATAAATGAAACCACTGTAACTCTCTCTGACACCTCCATGCATGAAAAAACCTCACCGTCAATCTCCAAGCCACTGCTTATCAGTTCCACCGATTCTCTGTCTCCCAGCGTAATCTCGTAGAAATCGTTCCCCTTCGGGACGCATGCAAGATTGTATTCAAGTCACATGATTCTTCTACTACCTTGATAATATCAGACGCTGAAATTGCTCTGATGTCTTTCACATGCACTAAGACCGAATTGTCTTTCACATACCTCCGCCCAGAGCTTTGACTATGAAACGAACATCCACCACGACCACGGATGGGCGTATCACGCCGGCCACGACCCCCGGGGGAGCCCATGGTATAAATGACTTCTCCCTTGCAAACGAGTAAAGTATACCGCCAAAGATATCCAAAATCAGCCCACTGTTTTGATAGCAACAACAACCGCACATATACAAGGAGCTCCCAAAAACACGTCCGTGCACTCCGACGATCACTGCCTCTCTCAGTCTAGAGTGCTAACCATTACACCATAGAAGCTCTTATAAAGCCTTTCATTGAGGCGTTTGCTTACGATATATAATTTTTATGATAGGCTTATTGATTAAGCAAGTGATCGATAAAATACATTTTAAAGGAAGTTTAGAACTACCCCGAAATTGTCGGATTTGTTGTGGAATTTGTTAAATGTGAAAAATATGTAAAAACAGAACGAAATACACATTTCCAATATTCAATGAGACTTACAAATAGATACATCGATGAAAGATAACGAAAACAAATGATAAAGGGAAAAAGAAAACATTAGGTTCTACCGAGATTTGAACTCGGATCGCTGTATTCAGAGACCAGAGTGCTAACCATTACACCATAGAGGGCAAAAAGAAGACATTGGGTTCTACCGAGATTTGAACTCGGATCGCTGGATTCAAAGTCCACGAGTGCTAACCATTATACCATAGAACCTCTTGAAAAACGTTTCGCTCAGGCACCACCTTCACTGGATTTGAAGGAAACTACAGATAGCCCTACAGGCACATCATACTTAGATCTATATCTCTACAAAAATGAAGCGGGCATTCTCTCTCGTCGACTTTATGACAAAAGAGATGATTACAATTTCGACATCGTAAACTATCCCTTTCTGGACAGTAATATTCCAGTGGGACCTGCATATGGCGTATACATATCTCGCCTAGTAGCATTTGCTAGATCCTGTGTTAATTGTGACGACTTCAATCAACGTCACAAAGCATTGTTGCAGAAACTTGTGGGGCAGGGCTATTCCTCCAAGCGCCTCCACTCAAAGTTTCTCAAATTTGGCGATGCATGTCGCATGCTGATAGCGGAGTGCGGGCGTGGCGTGCGGGATCTATGGCGTTGCGGTTCGTCACTTGTGTCTGATTCCGCTTGACCCGGGGCTAGGGGCCGTGTGAACCCATGTACTTCAAGATCCTCATGGTGCTCATGTGAACAGTCACAATCAAAGCGTGACTGAGATACACCATTCTCTAGATAACGACTTAAGAACGATTATTATGTATTAAGAATACTGATCAGCGATACGGATTTTATATTTTTGGAACATCATGATATCTTGTCGGCATCATTGAAAACTGTTGACCGCTTCTCTCTTGCAGGAAGATGTCCTATGTTTATTTATACTATGATTGTCTTTTTTGAATTTGGTGCTAATACTGTTATATGGATATGGAGTAGGTCTTTGAATTGTGGACGCGGATATTCTTTGATGGACGACGGCTGAATTATGAATGACGGACTAGACGCTTGCATTTTGCTTACGATATACAATTTAGATGATAGGCTTATGGATTAAGCAAGTGATCGATAAAATACATTTCAAAGGGAGCTTAGAACTACCCCGAAATTGTCGGATTTGTTGAGGAATTTGTTAAATGTGGAAAATATGTAAAAACAGAACGAAATACACATTTCCAATCTTAAATTAGACGTATAAATAGGTGCATCGATGAAAAATAACGGAAACAAATGTTAGAGATAAAACAGGAAACGATAGGTTCTACCGAGATTTGAACTCGGATCGCTGGATTCAGACTCCAGAGTGTTTTTTTTCTTTTTCTTTTGCTATAATATTTATTCATCAGACATGTTTTACAGAGGCTTTATATATAATTTTTCGTCAGTCAAAACAATAAGAGTTCATATGAGATGAGTAATGGCAATCCGGCGTTGAAACAGAGAATCACAGATTAGAGAGACTGCCATAAATCTACATAATGTACAGAGTTACAAATCAGCTTTTTGTACTATAAGGTCAAGGTAAAGACAGAATCAACTGATCCAGAGTGCTAACCATTACACCATAGAACCTGTTATAAATCCTTTTGTTCAGGGGTTTGCTTACGATATACAATTTTGTGACTAGGCTTATGGAGTAAGCAAGAGATCGATAGCATACATTTTATAGTCAAGCTTTGAACTGCGCCAAAATTGTCGGTTTTGTAGAGGAATTTATTAAATGTGAGACATTTGTAAAAACAGAACGAAATACACATTTCCAATCTTCAATGCGACGTACAAATAGAGGAATCGAAGAAAAATAACGAAAACAAATGTGGGTTTTTTCTTTCGAAAGATGAAGAATTTATTCACAGATATATACAATTACATTGGTAATACATACTTTTGAACCATGACACAGTGCAGTCCTTTAAAATATAATAATTATCACAGACAAAATTGGACTGTCTTTCTTAATTGGTTCGTTCAAAGTTTGCAATCAATCACTATGGACTACAACAAAAAGATAAGTCTTGACCGTTGTATCTGATAAATTGCATTATTTCTGCACCAAATCCTGCGGAAGGTTTCTCTTTCCAACCTAATGAAGTCCACATGTGCTCTACTTTTAATAGTTTGCTTTGCGACCGCAGTAATGGACTGAACTGTTCTATCTTTCCTTTGAAACACCACATCGTTTCGTGCACACCATGTACTAAATAACAAGACATTGATTAAATACATGTACAATGCGTTGACCTCATTTGACATACGCACTGTGAACAATTTATGAAACAGATGACTGTCGTTCATAACCGGGGAAAACCCATCGTACCGTGTAAATATCAATTTAAATTCTTCAAAGACCTGTTTAACAACGGTACATTCTATGAAAAGATGTTTCTGAGTTTCAGAGGCAGAGCAAAATACACATTTATCGTCAGTTGCCACATTACGACGCAGTAAACGCTCTTTTACCGGTAAAATATCATGGACTAACTTAAAATTAAAATTAACAAGATTGTGATTCATAAACATGTGAAATACATTATCCCATATATTTGTCCACGTCAACTGTGGCGCTCCTCGCATAACTCTTGGCACTTCCACCGTTCTATTTACAAAGATGCTATATATATATTTACATCTGTACATTGTCTGAGGCAAGGTCTGTCCGCTATAAAATTCCCTCCACGCGCCAAGTACAAATTTATAAAACACAGGCATGGTCTCAAAATGCGGAACATTTGGTCTAGCATATTCTGAACGTACATTCTTCAAAGATAATCCTATCCAATATATCGCGAAATATTTCCAGTCGGCGACTGATCCATAAATTAACTTTAAAACATGTTTCACTGCAAATGTTTTGAGTTTACAGTCGATGCTCTGAATATTTAAACCACCACATGAAAACCTGTTATATAACACATTCCTAGTTACACCTTCGGGTTTGCCATCCCACAAGAACTTAAAAACATCTTGGGTACATTGTTTAACACATTTTTGAGGCAAGATTACACACTGTGCCGTAAACCAGAGCATTGCAAGTGCAACCGTGTTAATTAAAACAGATTTTCCCCGCAGTGTCAAATATCTTCCCGTCCAATTGGACACTCTTTTTTTTACTTTGTTTAAAACATGAGAGGAGTTCAATTCCCCCTGATCTTTGCCAAAGTACACACCACAAATCTTAGCATTTTTAACCACATTGAATCCGGAATCAGGAATCGAATTTTCGTTCCAATTACCTATCGGTAATGCAGTACTCTTCCCCAAATTCAACACTGCTCCCGATGCCCTTCCATACTTTTTTGACAGATCAACGACAAGGGGGAATCGAATCTCTCTCAGACAGTATAATTGTTGTATCGTCTGCAAAGGCAGACACCTTGGCCTCTTTACGTGTACCTGGTATACGTATAAATAGTTTAAATAGTTTATTTGACGACAGGAGCGCAATAAGCCGAACTTATTAGTGCGTCTCCCAGTAAATGTACAGGAAATACATAGTCACAAATGCATAATATAGACTTATACATATACGGAAGTCAAAGGGAATTAGATAAGATAAATGAATGAACAAAATACAGTTCAAAGGAAATATAAACTCAAATATCAAAAGAGTCAGAGAGCCCGGGGTGTCAGAAAAAGTAATATCGAGTGATCACAAAAGAGTAATCGATGGTCACGAATAAATTGCCAGTTATAATGGCCATTTAATGATTGATTTGCGAAAAAGGGGATGCAATAGCAGGATTTAGAAACGTTTAGATTCAGTTACAAATTTACCTAGTGCCTTTTGTATTTGTATATTAGCGTGAATATCTTTATTGGAAATAATAAAATCGATGCTTTCGGGATTGCCTGAGAGATGTAAATATCTACAAGGTCGGCGAGAAGAAGTGTTCTTTGGGCATTGAATAAGGGACAATGGAAAATAAAATGGTCAACGGTCTCGTTAGAGTGTCCACAGTTGCACCTGGAGGCATCTGATAAAAAGTTATCAAATAAGTGTCGCTTTAGGTTACTGTATCCGTTTCTCAAGCGACATTGAAAAATATTTTCTTTTCTAGGACACACATAGTACCACGGCGGCGTGATAAATATTTGTGTCATGTTCTGTAATTTTCGTTTAAAGACAGATAGATTGTTGGAATTAGATACAATTACAGGAAGTGTATTCCATTCGCGGACTGTTGCAGGGAAGAAGGAACCTCGAAATAGTTCAGTACGGCACCTAAATGGAGTAATATGATTCGCGTTGCGAATATTGTAAGGATTGCGAACGTGACTTATGATTGGAAGATGCTCCTGCAATGTGCTAGGCGCCGTCCCGTTAACAATCTGATAAAACATATTAAGTCTGTGAACTTGACGTCTCCTAGAGAACTTCTCAAATCCAGCTTCCGCATATAGGGTTTCAGAGCCGACGCTACGCGTTATTCCCGTTATCGTCCTTAGAGCGTCCGTTCTGTATATTTTCTAATCTTGTTGCAGACGTTTGGTCCAAATTGTCCCAAACAATGTCCGCGTACTCCAGGCTCGGTCTTATAAAGCTTTTATACATAATTTCCAGGCATTTGCGATTTAATGTATACTTAAGACCTTTGAATATGGAAAGTTTTTTTTGCGCTCTAATAATTATGTTTTCCACATGATCATGCCAACTGGCCCTGATGTTAAAAGCCACACCAAGATGTTTGTGATTAAGCGACGGTTTGATGGTCGAGTTTTCGAAAGATATGGGGAAGGAAGATGGCGATTGTCTCAGAGATACTAAGAGGGATACCGTTTTGGTAGCATTAAAATCGACAAGCCATGTTCTAGCCCACGTGGAGATAAGGTCCAGATCATGGTTAATAGAGGGGATTTGAGCGTAGAGATTATCAGAGATTATATATAAACAAGTATCATCGGCAAATAGCCGGATATTCTTTAGAATATTACCAGGCAAATCGTTAATGAACAGCAAGAACAACAGAGGACCTAGAACAGAACCGTGCGGGACATCCGCTTGCAAACGAAGTACAGTTGATTCCTTGCCATTTATTACAACCCGCTGGACACGTTCGTGTAAGTAGCTTTCAAACCAAGCCAAAAGGGTGCCCGTAATGCCAAATTGACGTAATTTACGGAGCAAACCACGATGCCAGACTCTGTCGAACGCTTTCGATATGTCAAAAAATAAAAGAACTATCTCTTTTTGATCATCGAGGGCTTTGGTTATATCAAAGTACAGTTCTAATAGTTGCGTCACGGTAGAATGGGAAGGTAAGAATCCCGACTGACACGGTGTTATATGGACGGTGTTATATCGTGTCTAATATAATTATACAAGTGCTTAAACACCACTCTCTCCATAACCTTGCTTAGACAACTCAAGAGCGATATTGGTCGATAATTGATTGATATATGATGATCGCCCTTTTTAAACAGTGGGGTGACGTTAGCAATTTTTCAGTCAGTCATCAACGTTTTTTGCAATACTTGTGAAATAGGTATTTAAGATTTCGGCTTTCTCGATAGTTTCATATGCAAATGATTCATCACTTCTTTTTAGAGGGGGAATGCCATCAACATTGGGGTTATTATTTGCTAGGAGGGATTTGCTCAATTTCCACCAGTATTTCGAACCAACTCGACCAGTCTCAATCTTTTCTCCTATTTTATTGTTAAATTCGTCTTTCGTGGAATGAACAATTAGATTGACATAAGATAAGATAACATAAGATAAGATAACTTTATTTAAGCTGGGTAGCTTGTTTAGCCAGAAGCTAGTCTACCACAAGGCCCAGCATAAAATTAATAATATACAACAGGATACGTGTTAGTACATACATTTAACAATACAGGACAAATATGACATAAAAGATATCAACAAAATTAAAAATTTACATTTGCAATAAAATATACACGTAGAGTTGCTAGAATCTGATATATTGCGATGTATACTAGAACTATATCACAGACATAAATGTTTTAAGAATCTAGCTTTAAAAGTTGGCACAGATGGAGAATTTCTTATGTCGATAGATAGATTATTCCACATTTTGGGACCATAATACATTATACTTTTTTTGAACATTTCCGTTCGAGGGCGAGGAACAATCAGATCCCCCCGTGTCATAGAACGTGTGGACATAATTTCTTTGTCTTTTAAAAAGCAAAATGTCGCCTTCAAGTTTAGATTTTCTCGAACGTTTGAAAAGTTTGTCGCGAATTTTCATCTCGTGTTTGATTTTGTTGGTGATCCACGGTTTATCGTTTGGATGTATAAAAACATATTTATGTGGAATAGCTTTCTCAGCTGCCCTGGTTAAGTTAGAAGTGACACAATTACATCAGAGATCGATGTCATTTTCGTCTTTAAGGTCATCCCAATCAGCATCAGATAGAATAGCTCTGAATTTGTCCCAATCAGCTTTGTCATAGTTCCAAATTAGACGTCTAAATGATCTCGGCTTTGGGATACGTGATTTAAGTAGCACGAAGGTAGGTGCATGGTCACTGCAAAAAGGAACCAAAACGCCACTGTCGGTGACAATCAGCAGAGTGCTGCATAAAATGGAATCAAGCAGGGAGTTTGACACTGGACGAGTTGCTTCGGTTATTAGTTGGCTAAAACCCAGAGTATTTATAAGATCACGCAACTGATACTTCGAAGGGTTGAAAAGATCATCATTTAGGTCACCGAGGATTATGATTTTTTTGCCTGGATTAGAGTCACGGACATTTTCAATATTATCAGCCAGAGTTTGCCATCTGTCTACAGGTGTATTTGGTAGGCGATATATCGTGCACAGAAGAGTGTGGGGAGAGTCATAGTTCGATCCATACCATTTCTATAGATGGAGATTCATATTCGTATACCTTTGATTTCGACGCTGGCTCTTACTGCCACTAAAAATGGCTCCAGTGAGCATACATACAACAGAGGAGACAAGGCACAACCCTGTCTAACACCCCTTGATAACCCAAACGCTTCAGTCACATGACCGTTAACAATAACAGAACTTGTTATATCAGTATATAATAATTTAACCCAACGGCAAAAGTCATGTCCAAAACCATATTGTTCTAAACACCTAAAAAGAAAAGACCACTCTACTCGGTCAAAGGCCTTCTCCTGGTCCAAATTCAGAAAACATGCTCCAAAATCCTCTTGTTCAACATAGCCATATGTATTCCGCAGAAGATGTATATTATCGAAAATGCTCCTACCGGGTACTCCACAGGTTTGATTTTGGTGAACAATAAATTCAATTACTTCCTTCAAACGATTACAAAGAGCTTTAGATACAATTTTGTAATCACAGTTCAGCAAACTCACAGGTCTGTAGTTCTTTATGGACTCCGGATTATTAGCATCTTTACATAATAAAGTTATTAGCCCAGAACGTTGACTTGGACTCAAAACGCCCTTTTCATAACAATAATTGACAACTTCGGTAAATTTTTTACCTAACAAAGACCAATACTGCACATAAAATTCAGCCGGTAACCCGTCGCAACCTGGTGAGTTGTATTTTGACATGTTACTTAACGCTAAATATAACTCTCTTTCAGTTAGTAAACCTTCACAAAAGTTTTTACTCTGTTCATTCAATTGTGGTAGACTTGACAAAAAATCATTTGGACAGTCGACATCCGTCTGTTGCTCAGTGTACAATTGTTCATAAAAGGATCGTATACATTCAGAAATAGATTTCTGTGAATTATGAAACATAGATGGGATTTTTCTGACATGACATTTTTTTAATTAGTTTGCGCTTCGCCCTGGTGGATTCTTTCCTAATAAAATACCTTGTAGGCTGTTCACCTTGTTCAAACTGAACAGATCTAGCTCTTATAATTGAACCCATTCTAGACTCTTCATGACAAGCATTCATGGCTGACTTAAATGTCTCTATAGCTTCTTTATTAATAATTGGGTCAGATTTTAATATGTTCAATTCCTCAGTCAAATTAATTAGGTGGCGCTTTTTAAAAGCTGCCTTTCGGATAGCATAATCACGTATTTTCTTCTTGCAGTTACTTTTGAAGTTATCCCATTGTGTAATAATGTCACCACTTGCATGATCGACAAAAACATGTTCATACACATCTTGAATTTTAACAAGTAACTCGTCGTCTCCCGAGAGCGAGACATTCAATTTCCAGCAGCTTGGGCCCCACGAAATTACA
Source organism: Hanleya hanleyi (assembly GCA_036873755.1). Classification (NCBI taxonomy): domain Eukaryota; kingdom Metazoa; phylum Mollusca; class Polyplacophora; order Lepidopleurida; family Hanleyidae; genus Hanleya; species Hanleya hanleyi. The sequence continues at coordinate 56,610 of JAVTVY010024186.1, forward strand.
TCGTCAAAATTTACATCATAAGTAGCGCAAGAATGATCACTGAAGGAAACATGTATTACGTCAGACTGTGAAACAGAATTTCTCATAATATTTGACACATAAAAACGATCCAATCTGCTAGCGACTTGACCCTGAGACCAAGTGTACATCTTTTTCTGTGGGTACAATTTTCTATAAATATCACAAACCTGGAAATCAGATTTCAAAACATCAATTTCTTCCTTTCCATCGTTTCTAGCGTTATATTTTCCCCCATATTTGTCGAGATTATTGTTTTCAACAAAATTAAAATCGTCCCCAAGTACAACTAATTCACTACCAGTCATTAATCTATCCAGATCTTTAATAAATAATTTCCTTTCTGTGGCTCCATTTGGCGCATATACACAAACCAGTTTAAGCGATGTATTATTAATATCAATATTCATTACAATAAAACGACCGTTCGGGCATCTTTGAACATTTCTAATGTTGTAATCTAGAGTGTAGCGAATTAAAATGCCTACACCACAACTTCTAGATGAGCTGTAGGCCCACTTAGAATGACACGGTATATTCAGACCCTTAGAATCATTAAAGTTCGTAAAGTGTGTCTCTTGTAGAAACAATATGTCAATATCGTTGTTGAACACGAAGTCTCTGACTTGCGCTTCTTTACTTTCATCTCGAAGTCCATTCACGTTTAGGGTTCCAAATCGAATTGAGCTATTAGTCCATGGGCCAAGACCCCAAATTTCACCGATCGGTACCACTCGAGGTGGCAAATTCTAGTAATGTTTTTCGAAGAGGTACATGTATGTAGATGTTATCTATATGTGATAACCGTTGCAGATCGGTAGCTTAACGGTAGCAAAACCCACTTTTTTAACCCCACCCCTGCTCGTATTCCGAACTCAAAGAATGTGGGCAGGGGAATGGTTCCTATATTAGTTATTTCTGCCGCTGAGGAGCTGAAACTTCACATACTTTGTGGGCAGGGCCTGGTCCATTAGCACAAGTTAACATACCTTAATATTACCGTTGTATAATGTCATAGTGACGTAATAACATGTGGCAGCATTTATTGTCGAAATTTCGGTTGCTTTTCCAATTGTTTTTTCCGATTCTGCTGGCACCATGTGACCTATCAACTTTGGTAAATGCTCTTTGAAGACGTACTTGTGTGTAGATTTTGCCCATATGTGCTAACACTCGCAGATCAGTAACATAGTGGTAGTTATGGTACACTTTCTGAACCCTCCCCCATCACATTGTGCACCCACATTTGGGGGGTGGGGTATGATTTCTTGGATATTTTAATTATTCCTGTTGCTAGAGAGCTATAACTGTTCACCTCCTGCATATGAGGCATTCACCTTCTGTAAACAAGTTAACGGAGTTTGAAATGATAATTTTTATGAGGTCAAAGTGACGTTATAACATGAGTAATAATTTATTTTTAAATTTTTCGAAACTTTCGAAAAATTTTGCTGGTAAATCTTGAGGTAAACAGATTCGGTTCATTTTTTGTAAGGGGTAGTTGCATACAAATGCTATCCATCTGGGAGAGCCGTTGTATATCGGTAATTTATGGGTTGTTATAGTACATTTTCCGGACCCTATCACTTTCTGTATTCTCAACCCAAGTTTACAGGTAGGGTATGGTCCTTCCGATATTTCCATTATGGTTAGATAGCTGAAAAGTACCAACCTGTACCTCCATGCCTTTTTATATTGAAGCATCTATTGAAACCTTCATCTGATGCTGTGATGACGTCACCGCGACTGAATAATAATGATGATCATTTTGGGATTATTTTATTTTCTCATTTTTACTTGAACCAAATGAAGTGATAAATCCTGTTATGTTTCTTTGAAGAGCGTAAGCGGCCAAACAGTGGCCGTATGGAAGACATAGAGAAGGACAATTAAGGAAATATTCCGAGATATTGCGATATTTCCATTGATTCTCATCTTGACTACCAATCGTCTTTCCTATCCGTATCTTCCCACCAAATTTTGTTCTTCTGTCATTATTGATATGAATCTGACGAAATGGAATTTTTCTCTTAATCTACCATATTCGGCCTTCAGACTTCTGTTATAATTGCAATTAACCTTGATGAGTACAAATACTTTCTCAATTTACCAATGCTACCGCTACATCATATGGTCACACTTTATGATGAGCTAATGATGGCCACCTTAGAATTTGCATCGTTTTTAAGACGTTATCCTTTCTTCCATCTTGGCCACCGATTGCTTGCTAATCCAAGTTGATCAACGTGATATCCCAGCAAATTTTGTGCTTTAGTCCTGTAAGCGTGTTGAACGGGTAATCCACTCGGTGGTGCCAACTGCAAATTTGTTTCATAGCCAGAGATGGCCATATGTGTTAGATGTCTGTATTTGAAATGCGATGTTTGCTTCTTAAAATGCATAAACATTGCCCTTTTAGAGCTTTTCTGAAGATTTTGATACCACTATTACCTCTGGGCATTATCCCGGGAAAGCTGCTGTCTGCTGGGAGCTGTATAAATGCATGCCCAATGGCCCCAGAGATTGCAAAAGATAGAAATGCAGAAAAATCCAATACCACCAACATCGTCTCCAAACACACATGATAGACCTACTGATGAATGTGATGGTGGCAAAATATCCACGAAATCAACAAGGCGATTCCTTGGGGACTCCAGCCCCGCTACTAGGTCATTCCCTCTCTTTATCTCTTCTACTGGCGAGAGCCCTATCAAACGGCTTTTTCGAATTTTCGAACGTAAATAATTCATTGATGAAGTCGCCTACTCTGTCAGCCAATCAAGTGATTCGCTTTGCTTTGATCAAACGTTACAGGGGCCCGGCGCTGAGGTCGGAATTACAACACATATAAGGGAATGCCACTGTGCGTCATTCAGGATCTCAGGCAAACAGAAGCGCCAGAAGACCACTCCATAATTAGGTGTTTAAATGAATGTCAACTCGTCTCATGAGTGTTAAGGTAGACCATGGTATTCGCGATGATGATTCGTACCTGAATGTATAACTTTGGTCCGAATAAGAACGAATGTGTTAAGGGAGGAACCATGCATACGTGGTAACGTCATCATAGGCTCCATCATCAATCGGCCTGAAGCCGATACTCGATAGTGAAATGCTGCAAACCTGAAACTGGACTAACAGGCTGTGACCCTGCTCAACTGGGATGGTTGCTGAAAGGGAGTATCATATATCCTGCTAACATCTTTGGTGGAACATGAAAAATGCCAGCGTTGATGCAGAGAGTATGCCTACATCGTCAGCTGCAGAGACGGATACAATGTTCAGAAATTATTCCACTTTCACTCAAACTAACTGACAATGTGCCATTATGATGAAATGATTTGCCCCAAAATTAGGCACATGGATGACCAGGCAGTTTGGAAATATTGTTTGGAAGTTGAATGTAGCTAAATCCTTTGAAATCGTGTCTCTGACAGGTTTAGCTCTTCAGATAACCGTACACCATTATATAAACGATGAATGGTCCCTGCATCATTAAAACTCCAGGATCATCACACCAACCTGTCATAATTACACATTTTCCTACATACAGTCATGACCTGTTCTGGAAATTGGTGATGGTGACACTATCGTGTATAATACGCAGGGAATTTCTGCATCAATAATCGAAAGCCCTTATTCACAAGACTCTAATAACTCGAAATTCTACACAGATATAGCAAGGTAGTATTTTATGCAAGGAAATTTGACAACAGTTTTGAATGATGCTGAAATTGAAGACATCATGATGTTCGTTTCATATCATCAAATCTGGTTGAACGTTCATATGGGTAATATACTAAAATCTCCATACAGCCTCATCGTTACTGGTGACAATTGTCGATTCCGGATTGGTTCAATAGTTGATACCGGTATCCATTTTACATCACCTACCATGCAATTATGGTTAGAAACGATTTCCAGCTGACAAAACGGGGCAAACGCATTTTATTGAATTGAACAGAATAGTCTCCAGAAAAATCTTATACAATCCCTTTGTCTCTTCCATCCACTGACTGTACCCTATTTAATACCACACCGAAACGCGGTGGTAAAATAACCTGAGTTTGTCTACGTTGAAAACGAACATCGCCTGTGCTTTCAATCGCCCACGCTGATGTTAGCAATCTTCTCCTGCCACATATTCGATATTCTATCCTGCCAACAAGATTCTGGTTCCGTTCTTAACACACATTCAAGTTCTCACGCTGGGGCGACATATTACCAAGTTTCCAGTTTGTATTTGGGATGGACACTCAACAATCATGACACAGGAAATGTACTCTATGTCGAGTAGAAATTGTCAACACAAAATAGTAAAACTAGATCGACAGTTTATTTTTACGCAACACTACCATGAGTTAAATTTGCTCTCGTTCTCCCATCGTTTGGCATGTTTTTGCATCGAAGAATCTACTATTATTTAATCGATGGGATATTATTATTTTAATATAGCTGTCCTCATTCACCCCCAAACGGCAAATAACACCTCCAGCTCACACGTATAATGAAAGAGATAAAAGACATGTATATATGTGTTACTCTGGCGAGATGCGATGATGTAATTATTATTATTAACGTTTTATCAGTTTATTTAGCATTTTATCATAGCGTAGGACTAAAACGTATAGGGTATAATCGTTTAGCTCTTTAGACATAGATATAGATTTAAAGAAAATATCTGGTGGGTCATACCCCGTCACCCCCAACGTTTGGCTTGGAGTAAGGATAAGGCCAGGTTTCATAAAACGAGCTATAATTACCTTATAAGCTACCTAACTTCAACGGTTATAACCTATGGGTAACAGCTACATAATAATACCACTTTAGGAAACATTGATGGAATCTGCTACCTCAAGTGGCACCCACTGAATAGGAAGTATGTATTTAAAATGGACTAAACGGTCGGCAAAAACTGATTCTCCGTTTTATGACGTCATAGTGACGCCGTCAAGGGATTTTGTTAATTTATCTTTACTGGTTTCTATAAACAAGGACCTAAACGTAGTGTGTGGAAAATTTCAGCCCTCTAGCAGCAAGAATGATAAAAATATGCGAGGAACCATAACCCACCCCCCATATTTGGGTTAAGAATGGGGGCGGGGTAGGGTTCCGAAAGTGTCCTATAACTACCCATAAGTTGCCGATCTGCAACTGTTATCACATATGGCTAACATCTACATAGAAATACCTCTTCAATGAACATGAATCGAATCGAATATGCAAAGTGGTACCAGCAGAACTGCTCACTGGGTTATTACGTCACTGTGACGTCACCAAATGATTATGGGACATAATGTTTACCTCTTTGAATGGAAGAGTACGTATGCCCGAAGTGTACGAAGTTTTAGATCTCTATACGGAAGTATAAGAAAAATATCCGAGGGACCATACCCCAACCCTCAAGTTTGGATTTAGAACTGGGAAAGGGGTAGGGTTGAAAAGGCGTGGTATACTACCCTTAAGCTACCGATCTGCAACGGTTATCACATATGGATAACATCTACAGACATATACCTCTTCAAAAAACATTACTAGAATTTGCCACCTCAGGTGGTACCAGTTGCGACACTGGCTCATGGACTAGAATGGGATATTACGCCCGCGACATCAGTTTATATGAACCTGACATGCCATTGGGCTTTGGATGAAATGGGGGACAACACCATCGCCGAGGCTTTGAAACCTTACGGGGAATGCCTGGACGTGACCAAGCTAAAGTTTACGGACCCTGACTTTACTCATGTGAGAACCGGCATTAGAATCTACAGATTCAGATGCCACAAGACAAGGTATGTGCCGAACTTTATTGATTTTGGAGGGGACATAGTCATGTTGACGTATCCAGGGCAAATTCATGAATGTAGAAAATGTGGACAAAAATATCATCAAGCAGCCGACTGTAAAGCCAAGTGGTGTAATAACTGTGACGGTTATAGTCCTCACGTGGAGCCTCATAATGAGGACGGATGTCCCGAGAAATGCCGCATTTGTCATTCGAAGGAACATACCAGATCGAATTGTTGTGCCAGAGCAATTTCGTATGTGGCACAATTAAGAAAGACAGCGACTAGACCACCAGCGAGACAAAATGTTAGTGAATCGGAATCTGAGGATGGTTCGGAGATAGATGTCATGGCCTACAGTGACGAATCCGAACCAGCAGATAACGCTAGGGTCATTGATGACAACGTCGAACAGACAAAAGAAGACGTAGAAGAGAGCGAGATGGATGGCGTCGTAGAACAATCGGTGGAGTCTGAATTAGATCTTACTGGCAACGTTGACACCGACCATGCGTCAGCAGTCGTACCGGACTCCTCGGGAGTCCCACCGACAGTTGTGAATGAGGAGGCGGAGGTCCATTGTAACGCTGGTGAGACAAAGTCACCTAAAACAAAGAAACAGAAAAAGAAGCAGAGAAAATCAAGCGCACCTGAACAATCTAATGCAGAGGGAAGCAATACTGAAGATACTAGTGACGTGAGTGAGCTGGACTCGCAAATGGATTTAATTATACCGACACCCCAGCATGGTGGTGATTCCGAGGTCCTTTTGAAGTTCAGAAGAAAAAAAACATTTGCTTCGCGTGCAAGAGTGGCCGGTCAAAAACACAAGAACACTAAGTGAATAATGATCAGTTTCCTAACAAACCAAAAACAATGGATACAAACACTCTATTAAATTTACTTATTGTGATGACATTACATATTCCGCCGATTCCAACAAAAACTTGCCTTTGGCCAGTAACATGTTGTTCGCCGCCTCCGTGGAAACACGAACGTAAAACATTTTCTTGAAATAATTCTTTTGCACACACATCAGCTCCTTTTTCACATCTATCAGATCTCTCAATATCGGTACGAAATCCTTTCCAAATGTTCTCGAGAACGCTCCCACACTTTTACTGGTAAAACACACAGACACGGTACGGGCCGGCTTCACCGCAGGGGTAACTTTCACAGGCTTCGACATGATACCAGCAAACACAAAACACAAAACTCACAATCACTAATTAGCTGCTGTTGTTGTTGTTGTTGTAAACACGGAGCGATAGAAAATACAACCTCTCTCTTCAACGTCTACAACTGAACTCTGAAAACAAATGTTAGAAGAAAAAAGAAAACAATAAGGTTCTACCGAGATTTGAACTCGGATCGCTGGATTCAAAGTCCAGAGTGATAACCATTACATCATAGAACCTCTTATAAAGCCTTTCATTGAGGCGTTTGCTTACGATATATAATTTTTATGATAGGCTTATTGATTAAGCAAGTGATCGATAAAATACATTTTAAAGGAAGTTTAGAACTACCCCGAAATTGTCGGATTTGTTGAGGAATTTGTTAAATGTGAAAAATATGTAAAAACAGAACGAAATACACATTTCCAATCTTCAATGAGACTTACAAATAGATGCATCGATGAAAGATAACGAAAACAAATGTTAAAGGGAAAAAGAAAACATTAGGTTCTACCAAGATTTGAACTCGGATCGCTGTATTCAGAGACCAGAGTGCTAACCATTACACCATAGAGGGCAAAAAGAAGACATTAGGTTCTACCGAGATTTGAACTCGGATCGCTGGATTCAAAGTCCATGAGTGCTAACCATTACACCATAGAACCTCTTGAAAAACGTTTCGCTCAGGCGTTTACTTACGATATACAATTTAGATGATAGGCTTATAGATTAAGCAAGTGATCGATAAAATACATTTTAAAGGAAGCTTAGAACTACCCCGAAATTGTCGGATTTGTTGAGGAATTTGTTAAATGTGGAAAATATGTAAAAACAGAACGAAATACACATTTCCAATCTTCAATTAGACGTACAAATAGGTGCATCGATGAAAAATAACGAAAACAAATGTTAGAGATAAAACAGGAAACGATAGGTTCTACCGAGATTTGAACTCGGATCGCTGGATTCAGAGTCCAGAGTGCTAACCATTACACCATAGAACCTGTTATGAATTGTTTCGTTCAGGGGTTTGCTTACGATATACAATTTTGTGAATAGGCTTATGGAGTAAGCAAGAGATCGATAACATACATTTTATAGTCAAGCTTAGAACTGCGCCAAAATTGTCGGTTTTGTAGAGGAATTTATTAAATGTGAAACATATGTAAAAACAGAACGAAATACACATTTCCAATCTTCAATGCGACGTACAAATAGAGGAATCGATGAAAAATAACGAAAACAAATGTTAGAAGAAAAAAGAAAACAATAAGGTTCTACCGAGATTGGACCTCGGATCGCTGGATTCAAAGTCCAGAGTGCTAACCATTACACCATAGAACCTCTTATAATGCCTTTCATTGAGGCGTTTGCTTACGATATATAATTTTGATGATAGGCTTATTGATTAAGCAAGTGATCGATAATTGTCGGTTTTGTAGAGGAATTTATTAAATGTGAAACATATGTAAAAACAGAACGAAATACACAGTTCCAATCTTCAATGCGACGTACAAATAGAGGAATCGATGAAAAATAACGAAAACAAATGTCAGAAGAAAAAAGAAAACAATAAGGTTCTACCGAGATTTGAATTCGGATTGCTTGATTCAAAGGCCAAAGTGATTTTTTCTTTTTTTTTTCTTTTTTTTTTGAATAATATTTATTCAACAAATATATCATATGTACAAAGTATTTAGCAGTGTCAAGAAGGATAAAAACAGGACGATCACAGAAACTCAAGACCTGCACAAGTTATCTTAATACACACTTTTTGATTACACAAATACATCGAGGCCGGAGTGATCAAGGATACATCAGTGATATACATTGCACGCAAAGCATGGAATTAGCTACTATGGAAAATTAACTTTTAAGCAACTGTCATGCTTAACAAAGGGATTACAAAAGAGATATCTCTTGTTAAAAGCAGGCAAATCACGCTGCAAGTATGTGAACGCCGACTTCACATGTTGTTCCAGTAACTTTTTAAACATAAATGTTGGAGAAATGAGTTTGTCATGATACATTTTCATATTTCTGCGCTTGAAAATTACCAGGCGAGCCAGACTACATACAATATTGAGGAAATAACAATTTACATTCCGACTTTGTACAGAATAACCGAATAATACAAGTGTTTCAAACGAAACGTTATTCAGGACGCTGACGTGGGCAAACCTGAACAGGTCCTCTACAAATGAACCTAAATAGTGTAAAAAACTTTGCACCTCCGGACAAGAAAAAAATATATGCCTTTTATCTTCTTTGTGCGACAAACATATCACACAGAGATCTGAATCAGCAAGGCCAATTTTACATAGTTTCTGACGCGTAAAAACAACATTGTGCAAAATTTTATAATCCAGCTCTACACAATCCGGATTTTTACCCATAATGTTATTACGAGCCCAACACTTAAGCAGATCTACGTCTGGATATATGGCAGCCCAAATCGCCAGGGAAGCCGATTTTTTCAAAATATTAAAATTAGCATATCATAGAAATCTCTGACAGCAAGAAGGCATAATGACTTTCTTTCAGCATTACAAAGCAAAAACGGTTCTCTTGCAGATCTACAGCTACCATCTGAAGCAACCTTATTTATAACATACTTCCAGTCATCAGGAATAGCAGTCAAGAAAAATTCATACAAAATTCGAACCCTGAGTGGATCAGCTTCAGGACACACCGACAGAACAAGTTCTTGCACAGCCAAAACTGGCAGAAATCCAGGAACGACTTCGTAAACAAAATCTCTTAAACAGAACATTTTGGCACGTACAAATAACTCGGAATACAAAGTTTTGCCAGAGGCTACAATATTATGATTGTAAAACATAGGTTGACTCAGAATGTCAACAATGTTCTCTTCAGCTTTCAGTACATTCTTCTGAACATCTCTCCATGCTAACATTAATTCCTGATAATAGCTTGGCAAGCATGTGAACAAGAAATTCTTATGACTAACAAGAAACAATTCATATGAAAGACCGAGGTCATTCCATCTCGACAAAAAGTACTTAAAACAATGTTTCCAAGCTGCCTGGTGAGAATCATTAAGAAAACGTGACAGAAACTTCAAGCGGAACGCCTTCATCTTACATGATATATCAGGCAGATTAAGTCCCCCATAACGTTCTCGCTGAACAATTGCACCATAAGCAACCAAATGGGCTTTATTGTCCCAAACAAAATTCAGACAGACATCTTTGAGCTCCTTTATCAGTATTTCGGGTACAGATTGAACAGACAAAACATACCACATGCGGGATAAAATAGCACTAGGTAAAATAACAACTCTACCTTTTAGGCTCAGGTTCCTTTGCTTCCACAAATTCAAAGTATTCCGTATTTTTTTAATCTTTTCCTTCCAGTTTTTCTCTATACACAATCTTTTGTTAGTGCCCAAGTACACACCTAAAATACACAAACAGTCTTTACTTATTGGAACTCCTTCAATATTATCATCATCACAATTAACACCAATAACATGCACTTCCGACTTGTCTGCATTTAATCGAGCATTGGAGGCCTTCCCATAAGTGACAATATGCTTCTGACAGTTTCTAATAGATTCCTTATCTCTCGAGGTTATAGTTATATCCTCGGCATGTTGAAATTTTTTGGAAATCACGGGGGATTCAGGAATGGAAATACCCCGTACATCGTCAGAAGCTCTTATCATCGCTCCAAGAGGCTCCACACTTAAAACATATAACATAGCTGAAATCGGACAACCTTGACGCACTGACTTCCTAACCTTAAAATAATTTGTTAGGAAACCATTGCATTTAACTGCACTGCGAACGTCAGTATAAAACAGTATAAAGGCCAAAGTGCTAACCATTACACCATAGAACCACTTATAAAGCGTTTCATTGAGGCGTTTGATTACGATATATAATTTGTATGAAAGGCTTATTGATTAAGCAAGTGATCGATAAAATACATTTTAAAGGAAGCTTAGAACTACCCCGAAATTGCCGGATTTGTTGAGGAATTTGTTAAATGTGGAAAATATGTAAAAACAGAACGAAATACACATTTCCAATCTTCAATTAGACGTACAAATAGGTGCATCGATGAAAAATAACGGAAACAAATGTTAGAGATAAAACAGGAAACGATAGGTTCTACCGAGATTTGAACTCGGATCGCTGGATTCAGAGCCCAGAGTGCTTTTTTTTCTCTTGATATAATATTTATTCATCAGACATGTTTTACAGAGGCTTTATAAATTGTCGTCAGTCAAAACAATGACAGTTCATATGAGTAATGGCAATCCGGCGTTAAAACAGAGAATCACAGATAAGAGAGACTGCCATAAATCTACATAATGTACAGAGTTACAAATCAGAACATGATATAACATCACTTTTTGTACTATAATGTCCAGGTAAAGACAGAATCAACTAATCTGCCTGACTAAGTTTGACAAACGGGTTCAGATTGACATAACTTTTCTGAAAGAGTGTTACATCTTTCCTCAGATAATGATAGGAAACTTTCACCCTTCGCTCTAACAACATTCTGAACAGCCTGAGCACGACAACTCTTTTGCCACAAAGAACAAACATATTCCTGGCTTTATATACAGCTAATCTGGCCACACTACACAGAATATTTACAAAATAACAGTTAATAACTTTACTATTTTTCGGATAGCCAAACAGCAGGAGTGTCTCAAAGTTTACTCGATTAAGTGTATCAACCGGGGCCTATCGGAAGAGATCTTCAATCATGTCACACACATATTTACAAAAATATTGCCTCTCGGGGCAGGAGACAAACATATGTACAATGTCTTCTGGGTACAAGTTACAAAATGGGCATAAATCCGTGTCCACTAAACCAAATTTGAATAACTTTTTCCTCGTATACAATGCGTTATGGAAGATTTTAAAATCTAACTTTACACTGTCTGGGTCTTTACCAGCCAAAAACACTAAATTACCAGAGTCTAGTCCGTCATTCATAATCCAGCCGTCGTCCATTAGAGAATATCCGCGTCCATAATCCAAAGACCTATTCCATTTTCCATATAACAGTATTAGCACCAAATTCAAAAAGACAATCATAGGATACATAAACATAGGCTTGTTTCCTGCAAGAAAGAAGCGGTCAACAGTTTTCAATGATGCCGGCAAGACATCATGATGTTCCAAAAATATCAAATCCGTATCGCTGATCAGTATTCTTAATCCATAATATTCGTTATAGAGTCGTCATCTAAAAAATGATGTATCTCAGTCACGCTTTGATTGTGATTGTTCATATGAGTGCCATGAGGATCTTGAAGTACATGGGTTCTTACGGCCCCTAGCCCCGGGTTAAGCGGAATTAGACACAAGTTGCGAAACGTAGCGCCATAGATCTCGCACGCTACGTTCGTATTTTGCTATCAGCATGCGATATGTATCGCCAAATTTGAGAAACTTTGAGTGTAGGCGCTTGGTGGAATAGCCCTGTTTTTTAAGTTTCTGCACCAATGTTTTGTGACGTTGATTAAAATCGTCACATTTAACACAGGATCTAACAAATGCTACTAAGCGAGATATGTATACGCCATATGCAGGTCCCACTGGAATATTACTATCCAGAAAGGGATAGTTTATGATGTCGAAATTGTAATCATCTCTTTTGTCATAAAGTCGACGAGAGAGAATGCCCGCTTCATTTTTATAGAGATATAGATCTAAATATGACGTGCCTGTAGGGCTATCTGTAGTTTCCTTCAAATCCAGTGAAGGTGGATATATATCCTTCACTGCGTCATTTATATAGCAATTATCCACAGCGAGAAGATCGTCTATATAGCGTTTGGTGAATGAGAAGGAACGGGCTTTGAATGGATCGGTTTTTGAAAGCGCCCGCATATAGTCATATTCATAAGAGAACAGATACAGGTCAGCCAACAGGGGTGCACAATTAGTACCCATTGGAATACCTATATGCTGCTGATATATTGTGTTGCCAAATTTCACATAGATATTTTTAATGAGAAATGCTAGCAACTCTATAAACAAAGAAACATCCCATGAATGATATCTCTTGTACGTAGTAGAGCTAAAGAATGCTTTATGACTTCTGACATTAATATATCTACGATCACAGATACTATTAATGAACTTAGACGGTCAATAAGGTCCTGATGAGGGATTGTAGTATAAAGAGTCGAGAAATCCCATGTGGATACATGTCTGTACGGTATGTGACCTTTAGCATCAAGTTCTTCCGTAAGACATTTTGAGTTTTTCAATATCCACATACATTCAACGCCAGAGTTCTTAGAAATAATGGCGCAATACCTTTCCCAAAATGCTTTTACCTCCTGAAGGGCCCTCGTCAATAGGGTTGAAAGAAGCTTGGTGGTGCAGCTTCTAGAACCAGCTATGAATCTAGCTTTGTATGGTGATTTATGCATTTTGGGAGTCCAGTATATTTTTGGTATGTCGTTATGATTGGTTGGAAGACAAATACCTCTTTCCCTGAGAAACTTTTTGTGATTGTTAAATAAATCTTCCAGAGTAAATGCAGTTTGGGAGTAAGTAGACGTATTTGATGAAGATATGTCTACACTCAATTCTTTAACCAGCACCTGGTAATAGTAATATTTACATATGAATATTATATTATTCGGAGCTTTGTCTGCTGGGACTATGACGAATTTATTCTGGAGATTTGCTAGAACTTCTTGCGAATTGAGGTTTCTCAGTACTTGTTTTGCTTGGGGAAGAGTACTTCTGTCAATATGGCGGATTGTTTCAACGACCTTGCTCTTGGTGAGGTCCAGCCAATCAGCGAGTACTGTAGGTTCAACTTTTCTCGCTTAGACCAATCAATAACGTACTGTTCCAATGCAGACAGGACTATCTTCTGGTCGGCCTTCAGATTTATTCTTCTTGGCTCTCTATATTTGGGTACTTTCATCAGGAGTAATTTCAGATCCTTATCACTCACCACATGAAGGTCACCAGTCACAATATGTGTGCATGGTGTATAGATAAAGTTCGACGATTCACAATCACAACTATAGGCTCCTGACGTGTATAAGTTCCAGTCAAACTCCTGGACAGCATTGGAGTAATTGAATATTTTGGTGGCTATAGATTTAGTGTACTTATATGAAATGCAAGGAGGTTCTGTGAACTTAAAATAGTTTGGTACAGCGTTGCGTACCTCTGGATCATTCAGGATTCGAGGTAAATTAATGATGTCCAGTCCTTTATCTAAGTAGTTGAATTTCAAGAAAAGCCGATCTTGAGAGGTTTCGATTATGTTCACTGGACGATACAACCGAAAATACGCTATATCTTGACATACTTTAATGATTTTTGATGGTATTATATTTCCTGAAGACGCAGATTGTTGTATATCTCTGGCTATTTGATCTAAAGCTCTCAGAGGTAACGCATACAGAACTGTACGTAAGCTATGTATACTATTGGGTGTGTTAGTTAAACCCACTAAGTAATTTAAAGTGATATGATCGTGAATCATCGAACTATTAAACTTTCGCCAACCATGGCTGCGATGTCTCCGTTGATGGGGTTTAAATAGTTGGGTAATGTTGGATATATTTGAACGGCGGTTTGTAGCATTGCCGAACCCACTGACATTATCATTTAAACCAAACGGAAACACTGACCCAAGTTCTAGCATCCAGAATAATTCCCGCTCTCGGATTTTTCTCTCAAATCCAAAGGGGGAATCCTTAGTAGATGGATAGACGACGTCTATGATCTGAATACTAAAGTTATCCCAGCCATGGTCGGGTCCAGCAAAATGCCTACCTATAAGCAATTGCTTTTTCCTAACGGATTTTCTGTGACCGTTCACCCTAAGATGGAGTCTTTGGGTTGTCTTGCCAACATACTGTTGACCACACTTCTTACAGGAAACTAAATAAATACAGTTTGTAGTAGAACAACTAAGATCAACATACGAGTTAACAGAATATGAGTTACCAGTTAACGCGGGAACTAAATGAAGCTGAGTATTAAAGAGCGGACACGTGAGACATCCACGATGTCCACACTTAGAAATTTTGAAATTATTACATGTAGAATTCGGTGCTAAACAATCATCAAGCGCAATATTACAAGGTTTGATGTCGTGGCCTTGCTTTGCTGTCAGAAATATACCAATACTTGTTCTATTTGGAATAGCGGACCTAATTACAGCGAACAATTTCTCTATCCTAAGCGGATCTGCATCAGGACACTCAGACAGAACCATCTCTTTGATTGCTAGAGAAGGCAAGAAA
Organism: Hanleya hanleyi; assembly: GCA_036873755.1. NCBI lineage: Eukaryota > Metazoa > Mollusca > Polyplacophora > Lepidopleurida > Hanleyidae > Hanleya > Hanleya hanleyi. The sequence goes on from JAVTVY010024186.1 coordinate 71,861, forward strand.
CCAGGTATAACAATATATAAAAAATCTTTGAGACAAAACAATTTTGCCCTCACAAACAAATCAGAATACGGTGTTTTCCCTTTAATGGTGACTCTCGGATTCAAAAATACTGGCTGACACAATATCATATCTCTATTAATACAACATATTCCAATATGCTTTTGTAATTCAGCCAATGCCACCATAACTTCCCGGTAATATTCGGGCAAAGTATTAACAAGTGATTTCTCGTATGTCATATAAAACAAAGACGTACACAGTCCTAAGTTTTTCCACTTCGACAGGAAATATTTAAAACACTCTTTCCATATTGCTGTATGTGATTCATTAAAAAACCGACCCAACATTTTCATGCGGAAAGCCTTTAGCTTGCTACCAATATCAATCATATTAAGACCACCTTGACATTTATGGTTAACTATACTTCCGTATGCAACAAGATGTGTACCTTTACCCCAGAGAAAATCGAGACAAATGTGCTTTAACTCTGTCAAATATACATCGGGTACAGGAATAACCCTCATTATATACCAAAGCAGGGATGAAAACAATGATGTAATACAACAATTTTCCCGTGCAGAGTTAAGCCCCTTTGTTTCCACAAATTAACCAAACATTTAACTTTTCGGAGTTTCTCTTCCCAGTTTTTCTCTTGGCACATAGTTCTGTTGATGCCAAGATATACCCCTAAAATCAACATACAATCCCTATTAACAGGGATACCTTCTAACTTGTCAGATTCCACCATAACATTTACAGGATGAACTTCCGATTTTTCCAGGTTCAGTCTAGCATTCGAACCCTCCTCGTAAATTTCAACACGGTCTAATACATTAATAATAGATCTTCTGTTTTTAACCGTAACAGTGGTATCATCTGCGTGTTGAAAAAAAAGAGACAATTCAGATGAGCCCGGTATTTGAATACCTATGATGTCTTTTGATTTTCTAATCAAAGCACCCAACGGCTCCACGCTCAAAACATACAACAGTGCTGAAATAGGACAAACATTGTCTAATGGATTTTCCAACCTCAAAATACTTTGTTAAGTACCCATTACATTTTACAGCACTCCTCGTACCAGTATAAAAATGTCAATCCATCTTCTGAATTTATAACCAAACCAAAGAGCCCAGAGTGCTAACCATTACACCATAGAACCTGTTATAAATCCTTTCGTTCAGGGGTTTGCTTACGATATACACTTTTGTGAATAGGCTTATGGAGTAAGCAAGAGATCGATAACATACATTTTATAGTCAAGCTTAGAACTGCGCCAAAATTGTCGGTTTTGTAGAGGAATTTATTAAATGTGAAACATATGTAAAAACAGAACGAAATACACATTTCCAAACTTCAATGCGACGTACAAATAGAGGAATCGATGAAAAATAACGAAAACAAATGTTACAAGAAAAAAGAAAACAATAAGGTTCTGCCGAGATTTGAACTCGGATCGCTGGATTCACAGTCCAGAGTGTTTTTTTCTTCTTTTGATATAATATTTATTCATCAGACATGTTTTACAGAGGCTTTAAAAATTTTCGTCGGTCAAAACAATAAGATTTCATATGAGTAATGGCAATCCGGCGTTAAAACAGAGAATCACAGATAAGAGAGACTGCCATAAATCTACAGAGTTACAAATCAGAACATGATATAACATCACTTCTTGTACTATAAGGTCAAGGTAAAGACAGAATCAACTGATCTGCCTGACTAAGTTTGACAAACGGGTTCAGATTGACATATCTTTTCTGAAAGAGTGTTACATCTTTCCTCAGATAATGATAAGAAACTTTCACCCTTTGCCCTAACAACAGTCTGAACAGCCTGAGCACGACAACTCTTTTGCCACAAAGAACAACATATTACTGGCTTTATATACAGCTAATCTGGCCACACTACACAGAATATTTACAAAATAGCAGTTAATAACTTCACTATTTTTCGGATAGCCAAACAGCAGGAGTGTCTCAAAGTTTACTCGGTTAAGTGTATCAACCGGGGCATATCGGAAGAGATCTTCAATCATGTCACACACATATTTACAAAAATATTGCCTTTCTGGGCAGGAAACAAACATATGTACAATGTCTTCTGGGTACAAGTTACAAAATGGGCATAAATCCGTGTCCACTAAACCAAATTTGAATAACTTTTTCCTCGTATACAATGCGTTACGGAAGATTTTAAAATCTAACTGTACACTGTCTGGGTCTTTACCAGGCAAAAACACTAAATACCAATACTTGTTCAAATCAATTCCTGGGTACTGAGCAAACCAGCGCTCCACCACAACGGGTGATCGAATTACACTACTTACAATCAGTTGATAAAATGTCTTCGTAAGTAACGTAGTTACAGAAACGATGTTATCATTAAGAGATACAAACGGTTCAATCGGCAAGTTTCTTTTTACTTCTGTATCACATATCGCTAACCACTCCTTTGGAATAGCGGACCTAATTACAGCGAACAATTTCTCTATCCTAAGCGGATCTGCATCAGGACACTCAGACAGAACCATCTCTTTGATTGCTAGAGAAGGCAAGAAACCAGGTATAACAATATATAAAAAATCTTTGAGACAAAACAATTTTGCCCTCACAAACAAATCAGAATACGGTGTTTTCCCTTTAATGGTGACTCTCGGATTCAAAAATACTGGCTGACACAATATCATATCTCTATTAATACAACATATTCCAATATGCTTTTGTAATTCAGCCCATGCCACCATAACTTCCCGGTAATATTCGGGCAAAGTATTAACAAGTGATTTCTCGTATGTCATATAAAACAAAGACGTACACAGTCCTAAGTTTTTCCACTTTGACAGGAAATATTTAAAACATTCTTTCCATATTGCTGTATGTGATTCATTAAAAAACCGACCCAACATTTTCATGCGGAAAGCCTTTAGCTTGCTACCAATATCAGTCATATTAAGACCACCTTGACATTTATGGTTAACTATACTTCCGTATGCAACAAGATGTGTACCTTTACCCCAGAGGAAATCAAGACAAATGTGCTCTGTCAAATATACATCGGGTACAGGAATAACCCTCATTATATACCAAAGCCGCGATAATAACAAAGATGTAAGTACAACAATTTCCCCATGCAGAGTTAAGCCCCTTTGTTTTCACAAATTAACCAAACATTTAACTTTTCGGAGTTTCTCTTTCCAGTTTTTCTCTTGGCACATAGTTCTGTTGATGCCAAGATATACCCCTAAAATCAACATACAATCCCTATTAACAGGGATATCTTCTACCTTGTCAGATTCCACCATAACATTTACAGGATGAACTTCTGATTTTTCCAGGTTTAGTCTAGCATTAGAACCCTCCTCGTAAATTTCAACACGGTCTAATACATTAATAATAGATCTTCTGTTTTTAACCGTAACCGTGGTATCATCTGCGTGTTGAAAAAAGAGGGACAATTCAGATGAGCCCGGTATTTGAATACCTATGATGTCTTTTGATTTTCTAATCAAAGCACCCAACGGTTCCACGCTCAAAACATACAACAGTGCTGAAATAGGACAACCTTGTCTAATGAATTTTCCAGCCTCAAAAATACTTTGTTAAGTACCCATTACTTTTTACAGCACTCCTCGTACCAGTATAAAAATGTCAATCCATCTTCTGAATTTATAACCAAAACCGAATTTAGATAACACTTCATGTAAATATTCGTGAGAAACTCTATCGAATGCCTTCTCTTGGTCTAACTTTACAAAAAAGGCTTCAACATTATCTTCCACTACAAAATGTAAGGCATCTCTCAAACTGCATATTGTATCTGCAATATCTCTACCTGGAATACATGTTTGAAATGGATGTATTAAAGAAGCGACAACTTGTTTTAACCTATTTGCCATACATCTCGAGAGGATTTTATAATCTACATTCAGAAGGCTTATCGGTCTCCAGTTCTTTAACATAGATTTATCTCCCTTTTGCTTATATATAAGTGATATAACTCCACTCCTCATGGAACGTGAAAGTTCCGAATTCTCAAATCCTTCATCACAGACACTCTTTAAAATAGGTCCCAAATCTCCCCAAAAGTGAGAGTAAAACTCAACAGTTAGGCCATCGTTACCGGGCGAACGATTACGTGACATACCATCTAGTGCTTCTTTCAACTCTCTTACAGAAATATCAGCGTCACAATAACCAATATCATCCTCACTGAGTGATGTATCTAGCGATGATAAGACAGTATCCATAGAGTTTTTATCAATGTCATCTTTCTTATACAGGTCAGAATAAAACATATATATTTCATCTAAAATAGACAAAGAGTCAGTCAGACACAATCCATCTCTTGAAGTCAGTGAACTAATTAACTTGTTTTCCTGTCTGTGTTTTTCCAAACCAAGAAAATATTTTGTGTTCTTGTCACTTTCATGTGTCCAAATGGCTTTTGCCCTCAACACCGCACCTCTACACTTTTCTTGTTCAAAACGTTCTAGTTCTTTCTGTAATTCTATCATGTAAGTATGGTCATAATTAGGAATTATAGTATCCCTTCTATACTCATTATCTAATTTTCGATGCAATTCATTAATTTCCTTAAATTGTTCTTTCTTCCGTGCAATTCCGTACTCTTGAGCAAGTCTTTTCATCTTGTATTTGAGATTATCCCACCAGATACATATATCAATCACGAACAAAGGACAAGATAACTGTTCATCAATGAGCGTCCGAATTTTGTCACAAAATACAACGTCAGATAATAAAAGGTTGTTGAACACATACAATCCAGGTCCACGCTCCACAGTTGAAATATCAAGCCTTAAGAAAAGAATGGAATGATCACTATATGACGTATTACGAAAGTACATTGATTTAACACACGCATTCAGTTTTCGTGATACAAGAAAGTAGTCAATCCTGCTTTGGCGCAGCACTCCACTAACAATTCTTCTCCATGTAAAACTTCTCTTATCCGGATTTCTATCTCGCTAAATATCTTTTAGTTCATTTTCTACCATGATATCAGTTAAAACTGTTCTAGATCGGTCGCATTCTAAAATTCCAGTAGATCTATCCATGGTTGTGAATATGGTGTTGAAGTCCCCAACAACAACAGCCACGTTATCCGACATGTAATTCTGTAAACTTTGGAAAAAAATGACACGCTCACTGATATTGTTCGGTGCATACACATTTATCAAATCAAATTTTTGAGTCCCCAAATCAAAAACAATTTTTAATAATCTCCCATTACTATCATTATCTATAGAGACAACTTTGTCACGCAAATGACTAGCAACTATAATAGCCACACCTTTATGCCCGTCGGGCGAATTGCTTCTATACACTTTACCCTCAAATAAATGTTCATTACTCTTAATGAAATCATCATCCCAGAATGTCTCTTGCAGACAGATTATATCTCCTTTTATTCCATGCGATAGTTCCTTCATTTTATTGATGTTTCTCAGTCCGTTGCAGTTCAGTGATACAAGGACAAACATTGCACTGAGAATAAAGTTGGTTGCTCTATACTCCATTGTCCGGCTTTGAATAAGGTGAGACTCTTGCTGCCTTTGTGTTCACCAAATTAGGTACGGGTGTATATCGTTGACGTCGTGATGATTGTGAGCCTTTTGTCTTTTGAGAATACTCACCAAGACTAGCTTGGTCGGGGTCTTTGTCTTTTCTGCCTTTCCGCGGGCTTTTCCTCGCAACAATTTTCCAATCGTTGTTGATTTCATTTCTCCTACTATCGTCTTCAACTAGCTTGTTATCCATTTCACTTTTCTCCACATTCATACTTTCTTCTGGCAGACCGGCCTGTGCATTTTGTATTGTTTCACTGGCGTCGGGTTTCTCAGACAATAGACGGCTCTGATCACTGGTAATTCCTGACCCCGCCTGGCTGGCATTGTCTGGGGCTTCATCCTCGGTATTATCGTCAAAGGTTTCTCCGCCTGTGGCACGGTCTTGCATGCAATTACACTCATGTACATCTCCATAACAAATGGCACGCATTTCAAAACCCCGGATTTCGTTCTCTTCGGTCACAGATTTAGTACAAGTGCAGGCATCCTCTCTCTGATCACAAGTTTCGCAAACTTCACACAAACACTTCCGCCCTTTATAGCCACAGGACGTACATTTTGGTGTGTCACATGACCTCGACATATGCCCACTAAGGCCACACGAGTAACATTTAGAATTTGGGCAGTTTTTGAACAAATGTTCATCCGAAAGACAAATCGAACATACCTTCACTTGTCCATCATGTATAACTCTGAAATAATCCGTCCCATCCCCTGTTGAGAACTTCATAGCATAAGGTAGGGATTTCAGGTCCGATGGAAACTTCACTTTCAGATATCTGGTACCGTCGACCACTTCTGTACCTGGATGAACTTTCCTTTTGATTTCTGAACTCCGAGATCTTCTAACTTCGTTTTAATCTCAGCATCCTGAACATAGGAGGATAAATGAAGAAATGATACCACCACAGTTCTTCGAGAAATCTCCACACACGAACAAACATTCCCGTCGATTTCCAGTCCGCCCGATAACAAATCACTAGACTCCTGACTATCCAACATTATTTCGTACAGATTGTTCCCTCTGGGAACACACGCATAAATCGAATTCAGTCCACATGATTTCTCCACCACTCCAATCAGTTTCTCAGCCAGAATCTTCTTAATATCCTCAACTTCAACAATCATAGACAGTTTCTTTGTATACGTCCTTCTCTCCGGCACAGTGCCCCGACCTTGGCTCCCAGGGGAAGCCATAGCCCCTGTCACAGACAGTACCGCTAATACAAAAGTATTAACTCCGCGTAAATTTGCGACTACAACCACAACAACACTATGTTATATACTGTACTCCAGGAGAGCCGTCAATGTACGTCTGCACTCGCTGACCGCTCCAATCAAACTCCAAAGTCCAGAGTGCTAACCATTACACCATAGAACCTCTTATAAAGCCTTTCATTGAGGCGTTTGCTTACGATATATAATTTTGATGATAGGCTTATTGATTAAGCAAAGGATCGATAATTGTCGGTTTTGTAGAGGAATTTATTAAATGTGAAACATGTATATGTAACAACAGAACGAAATACACATTTCCAATCTTCAATGCGACGTACAAATAGAGGAATCGATGAAATATAACGAAAACAAATGTTAGAAGAAAAAAGAAAACAATAAGGTTCTACCGAGATTTGAACTCGGATCGCTGGATTCAAAGTCCAGAGTGCTAACCATTACACCATAGAACCTCTTATTAAGCCTTTCATTGAGGCGTTTGCTTACGATATATAATTTTTATGATAGGCTTATTGATTAAGCAAGTGATCGATAAAATACATTTTTAAGGAAGCTTAGAACTACCCCGAAATTGTCGGATTTATTGAGGAATTTGTTAAATGTGACAAATATGTAAAAACAGAACGAAATACACATTTCCAATCTTCAATGAGACTTACAAATAGATGCATCGATGAAAGATAACGAAAACAAATGTTAGAAGAAAAAAGAAAACAATACGGTTCTACCGAGATTTGAACTCGGATCGCTGGATTCAAAGTCCAGAGTGCTTTTTTTTTCTCTTGATATAATATTTATTCATCAGACATGTTTTACAGAGGCTTTATAATTTTTCGTCAGTCAAAACAATGAGTCCATATGAGTAATGGCAATCCGGCGTTAAAACAGAGAATCACAGATAAGAGAGACTGCCATAAATCTACCTAATGTACAGAGTTGTTGATGAATTTGTTAAATGTGAAAAATATGTAAAATATGTAAAAACAGAACGAAATACACATTTCCAATCTTCAATGAGACTTACAAATAGATGCATCGATGAAAGATAACGAAAACAAATGTTTTTTTTCTTTTGAAAGGAAAAATAGTATATTCACAGAATTTTATGTACATTGTATCTATATACAGTCAGTGCAGTCATCATATTTCAATAAAAGCAAGTATCACAGATGTAAATATGGTTACTGCTCCAAATAATACTTCACAAAAGATAATTAAATTTTTCATTTTTTATCTCTGCAAATACCTTGTTAACGCACCAGTACTCTCGAAAGTAGCGTTCACTCATCCTGTAATGATCGACAGATACCCTTTGTCGTAATCGTGCCTTGGCGGCCTGAATGATTATAACACTTGACATATACTTTTTGTTAAAAATCGCCTCGTTCCTGGAGCACCAGACAGAGAATAAAATCGAAGAAACTAAATACATAATAATAGCAGATTGTTCCTTCGAGCCCCTGATAGTAAACAATTTATATAACAAATGTTCTTCAGAAAAAGTTGAGAAAAAGTTACAATATGACAAAAATATAGGCTTGAAATCTAACAATACACTTTGAGTCATTTTACAGTTAATAAATAGATGTTTCCGCGTTTCAACCTGGTCACAAAAAAACGCACAAATCGGTGTCCAATATATGCCTTTTAAACAGGATATAATAATAATAATAATAATAATAATAATAATATGATTTTATTCCAGACGAGAAAACATCCATATCATACAATACAATTAATGAAGAAGAGAAGTGGGGGAAGGGGGTAAAGTCAGTTGTATATATAATATATATACAAGTACTGATTATTTACAGGCATTCACGTACAATAGAGCGTTCCATTTGGAGTACAAATCGGAATAAACTTGCATGTTAGATTCACGTATTGTATACAGTAAATTATTGTCACTCTGTATAATACGACATTTAAATGAAAAAAACAGCTTTACGTAGGACTTCATTAAAAGACGGTACAGAGTTGATGGCAAACATGGCACTGGCGCTGCAACTTTTTCGAAGGTTCATAAGCCATCTAAATGTATTATTATACATGACATTCATATCACGTAAAACAGTTTTGGAATACTGACTCCACAACTGACAACAATATATAGTGGAACAATATGCCTTAAACAGACCCTTTTTAACTACAGTGGTGCAAAAATGAAATTTCCGCAACAAAACGTTCGCTCGAACACAAAGTTTCCGTTTTTGGTACTGTATATCGTCATTATCAGATAAATCATTGCATATAATATGACCCAAGTATGTATAAGAAGATACGTATTTCAGATAACACCCACATAACTGAAGACTTGGCGGGTGGAAGTCTTTATATCCTTTTGAGGAAAGAACCATACACACAGTTTTTTTGTATTAAATATGATATCATGTGAGCTAGCATAACTCGAACAATGATCCAATAAAATACCTAGAGCTTTAACTGAAGGGCACAGCAGACACATGTCATCTGCATACAATAAATGGTTAATAAAAAGTCCAGCAACATTGCAACCAACACCAGCTTTAGTTAAAGTAACGTCAAGGTCATGCAGATATATAGCAAATAAGGAAGGGGATAGAATACCTCCTTGCCTAACACCATTGGAAACAGAAAAGAAGGATGACATGGTAGAAATGGTAGATATCTCTTACAGGCAGAATATTATGTACAAGTTTGTAAACAAAGTTGACAATATTATGGTCAAGAAACTCATGAAATACATTCTGCCAAACAGAAGGCCAAGACAAATTCGGATATTTAGTAACAATTCTAGGCGTTTCCAGCACTGACCCTAAGAACAAATGGTATATAAATTTGCTTGGCCTATGGGCGGGACTGTATCTTGTCAACATATTCCTTCCATGAAGATAAAACAAACCGGTAATACGGAGGCAAATTCTCAGAGTGGGGTATTCTATTCGACGCAAATTCAGGACGTTCTCCACCCAATATATCGCAAAATATGTCCACTCAGCAGTCGACCCAGCTATTAACTTTAGCACATGTTTGACAGCAAACGTTTTCAATTTAGCTACCACGCATTGTACGTTCAGTCCCCCATCATGAAATGAATTAAATAGCCCATTCCGGCGTAACCCGTCCGGTTTGCCGGACCACATGAACTTGAACATTAATTGAGAACATTTGTGAATAAACTTATTTGATACAACGGCAGACTGAACCATAAACCAAATGCCAGCCAAAGTAACCCAGTTAATAAATACAGCTCTTCCACGCATCGTTAAGTCTCTGTACCTGGACAGGTCTAATACTTGTTCCATCTTAGAAAGCCTCAGCTGCCCATTACGTTCCTCAGAGTTCTCCCCAAAATAAATGCCACAAATCTTAACAGAACTAACCGGTTTTATAGATACTTGAGGGAGATTTTGACTGTCCCCCCTGAAGAATGTGAAAAATATGTAAAATATGTAAAAACAGAACGAAATACACATTTCCAATCTTCAATGAGACTTACAAATAGATGCATCGATGAAAGATAACGAAAACAAATGTTAAAGGGAAAAAGAAAACATTAGGTTCTACCGAGATTTGAACTCGGATCGCTGTATTCAGAGACCAGAGTGCTAACCATTGCACCATAGAGAGCAAAAATAAAACATTAGGCTCTACCGAGATTTGAACTCGGATCGCTGGATTCAAAGTCCACGAGTGCTAACCATTACCCCATAGAACCATAGTGACCTTGTGACGTCAGACAGGCGACCGCCTCCTGCGGGCAGCTGTCTGAAGTATATATTAAGCTGTGGATTTGCGAATACTACATCGCGTATATCGCTGTAGAATTAATCGAAAGCGATTCGAAACCATGGAGGAATATGCCAGTGATGATGATCTATATACAGAGGACATAAATAAGCGAATCTGAAGCAGATGAACCGTCCCACACGGAACAAGGTCGACCTGTAAACACATATTGGTATGTTATTTATTATCTATGCCGGACGTTATATATAGGCCCCCTATGCATAGAATGAATAAATATTTAGACAATGATCGAAATAATTTGTCAGTCCAGGCCTACCTGGTGAAATTTCAACACTGAGACGAACGCCAATTTTGGAGTTTTCTCTTTCGTTCAGGTCAGTTTGAAAGCACGACGTTAGATATCATCTACCAAAAAGATTTAGTTTATTTTTTTTTTACTTCTGGAAAATCTGTGTTCAATAAATCATTTCCAGTAGGATTATGCCGTCCAGCTAGCCTAATTGAGTCGAATTGTGAAGAATCCCACAAAATCACAGTTCAGATAAAGCCGATAATTGGATTTGTCACAGCTGATTAACTCTCTCCCAGTAGATAAATAAACAAATTGCTTATGGATAACAACTTCTAGTTTATTCAGGGCGACGTTTCGATAAACGTACTAGTATCGTTCTCAAGACAATGACATCAATTGATTGATTGAAATTGTAGTTTAAGGGCCGCTTCCCATACGGATTTCGCGGCCCATCAACTCAATGTTTAACTTTCACGGTACATTTCTTCGTTAATTTAAGATCTTTTGAAGCGCTAGATATGAAAATAAATAATTAAATGATAAATAACAATGAGAGAGCAGAGGGAAATATAAATACAAGTAAAGAAGAGTCGCTATGTACAAGTTGGTAAGTCTGTTATTGGTTAGGTTATGCTGTTTTTTTGATTGAAATTGTAGTTTAAGGGCCGCTTCCCATTCGGATTTCGCGGCCCATCAACTCAATGTTTTATTTGAATTTCGCGGTACATTACTTTGTTTATTGAATTTCTTTTCCAGTGCTAAATGTATAAATAAATAAATAAATAAATAACAATGAGAGATTAGTAGGAGATATAAATAGAAGTAAATAAGAATCGCTATATGTACAAGTTCGTAAGTCTCTTTTTGGTTTTTGGTTAAGTTATACTGGTAAATATGAGTTCACTGTAATCGCGTGTATGATTCCTTTGTCTTGGTACCCCTTTGAACGCACAAAGCCGTCCAGAAAAAAACTGGGAGAACCATGGGCGTTTTCAGGATTTTTCGGATCGACTTCACTAACGACGCCCTTGGGAACAGGGTGGGTTCTTCCAGAAATCTGTGCCTGTAACAATTGCTTGGAGTGTGTATTGGGGCACAGGACGGCAGGTCTACGTCCTATATTGCGTGAAAGTCAAAGGATCATATTCTGTGTTAAGGCGTCAGTTCGGTGTCATCTATGGGTTAGCGTGTCGGTGTGGTTTAGGATGTGATGTTCTGGTTCCGGAGGTTTCTTGTTGTGCGGCGATGTTGGTATTCTTGTGATCGTCATCCGTCTTCTGTTTTCAGTCTTGTCCAGCCCGTCTTTGATCTTCGGTGTGCCGTGAGATGCTGTTTAAAAATGTTTGTCGTCGTCAGTGTTCTGTTTGTTGTCTGTTTGATGAGGACCTTCATCGTGTTCATCTCCATTTCTGAAAGTATAAGATGAAACACTGTGTAGTATTCATTTTTGTGAGTGACATTATCTGTGTGCGTGGTTGTTTCTTGGACGTGTGCTAATGATTTATGTCCTTGGTTGTTGAATTGGTAGCGGCCTTTAGGTTTTGGAGACGAATGTGGTTACCGGCCCACACGGAACATGGTATCTCCGGTGCCCACATTGCCTATTTTATTGCGAAAGATAGATTTTTGGCCAATATTGTCGCAGGGATGTTGATTGGTTTTGGCCACCGATTTTTTAGACTAATGTGGCAACCGGCCCACACGGAACATGGTATCTCCGGTGCCCACATTGCCTATTTTATTGCGAAAGAGAGATTTTTGGCCAATATTGTCGCAGGGATGTTGATTGGTCTTGGCCTCCGATTTTTGAGACTAATGTGGTAACCGGCCCACACGGAACGTGGTATCTCCGGTGCCCACATTGCCTAAATTTTATTCCAAAAGAGAAATTTTGGCCAATGCTGACATTGTTAGTTAGTGTTGCGCATGCACGGGGGTAGTATTATATACTGGAATAATAGCCAGCAGTTTTTATAAAATCTATTAAGGACTTGAATACCTGTTTTCTAATGGGAGGCTTAGGGTTTAATATCGCTGGTAATGTTAAGGGAGTGTTGAATTCTTTTAATTCGTTTCTAAGTGTCTCGCGTTGTGGGTAGTGTTTAGGGCATTCAAGTAAGACATGTTCTATTGTTTCTTCTACATTGTTGCATGCGGTACAGAGGGGTGAGGTGTTTTTCAGAAGCATGGACAGATGTGATTTAAGTCCGGTTTTGCCTAGTCTTAATCTGGTGGTTATGCGGTCATCACGTTTATTGTCTAACTGGAATCCCTGGACTTGTCTTTTCTCTCCATCAAGGATCTTATGTAACCACCGTCCACGTTCTTCTTCGTTCCATTCCTTTTGCCACTTGCTATCTATTTTGCGTCTAATGATAGTGTTGAGTTCTTTATATCCTAATCCTATTGGCACATCGTGTGTAGCTTTAGCAAGACTGTCTTTGGCAGTTTTGTCGGCTGCTTCGTTACCTCTGATGTTGACATGCGCGGGGACCCATGCTAAAATGGCGTCTATACCCTCGTTGTGTATTTGTGTACATATACATTCTATTTTGTCTATGAGATCAGGTCTACTGTCAGATATAGAATTTTTAATGGATGTGAGTCCACTAAGGGAGTCACTAAGTATCATCGCACGGATTGGTTTGTTCTCGATGATCCATTCGAGAGCCTTAATTATAGCAATCAATTCACTAGTGTATACAGACATATTGTCTGGAAGTTTGAAACCATTTTGTATGTCGAGCTCAGGTATAACAAAAGCTGATCCTGTGTTATTACTTGTGTTTTTCGATCCGTCTGTATAGATTTTTATGTAATTTTTCCAGTTTTGGTTGATATATTCAAGGGTGGTGGCTCTTATAAAGTCTGGGTTGTCCTTCTTTGTGAGGTAGTCGTGAATACTTGTGTCCACGTGGAGCGACTCTAATTCCCAGGGTGGTCTAATGATTTTGTCTGTGTCGCAGATGTGTGCGATGGGTATTTCGTGCTCTTGGAATAGGTTATTTACGGTGTAGCCGAGGGGGGCGGAGTCTTTTTCCCAGTTTTTCTTTAAATATTCATATTCACTTTTATCTTCAAAAAATTTGTGGCATGGGTGATTTTCGCCCTTAGCTCTAGTTTTTCCTGCATATTTCAGGGACAGTTCCTCTCGTCTTAAATGAAGAGGTTTCTCATTGGTTTCTATTTGAAGACTACATAGGGCGGTTCCCTTGAAGGCTCCAGTAGCTATTTTTAGAGCAGAATATTGAATGCTGTCTATTCTTTTTAGTTGTGTCTTACATGCTGATTGGTAGGCGATGGACCCGTAATCTATTTTTGACCTAATGAGCGTTTGGTATAATTTCATCAAACTATATTTACTCGCTCCCCAGTTTGTCCCAGACACACACCTCATGAGGTTTAGGTCTTTATTGCACCGGAGAACTAGTTGATCGATGTGGTCTTTCCATGTGAGTTTTCTGTCAAAGATCATACCAAGATATTTAACACTATTTTTGAATTCAATTTTCTGACCTCCTAGTGTTAGTTTAACGTCAATGTGTTTATTGTTTGAGAATATAATACCCGTTGTTTTGAGAGCGGAAAATTTGAAGCCCCATTTATCCGCCCAACCGCTAATTGTATCTAGTGTTTTTTGCATTATACCTGTAAGTTTTTTGATGGAACGTGCGGTTTTCCAGAGGGCAGAATCGTCAGCAAATAGGGACTGTTCTACTTCTGGATGTTTCGTGTCAATTTCATCGGCTAGGCCATTGATGAGGATGTTAAAAAGGGTGGGGCTAATGACGCTTCCCTGAGGGGTACCGTTGTCTAGTTGATGGTCGGTGGATAGGGTGTTTCCTAGGCGAACTTTAAAATTTCTGTTGTTTAGGAAGTTTTTTATCCAGTGTTGCATTCTTCCCTTAATCCCAAGTTTGCTTAATTGAATAATTATGCCGTCCTGCCATACAAGGTCAAATGCTTTTTCTATGTCTAGGAAGATACCTAGTGTGTACTGATGTTTGGCATTCCCCTTTTTTATCGAGTGTTGTAATCTGGTTATATGGTCTAATGTACTTCTGTTCTTACGAAAGCCGCTTTTGGTTTTGTTTAATAAGTTGTTGTTTTCCATATGAAATTCCAGTCTATTCTTTACCATAGTTTCCATTATTTTGCATAGATTTGAAGTGAGAGAAATTGGGCGGTAAGAGTTGCTGTCTGATGGATCTTTACCCGGTTTTGGGATTGGGATAACGATAGATGTTTTCCATTTACTTGGAAGTTGTTTGGTCTGCCAGCTGACATTAATTAGTTTCAAAATTAGTTTCTGTGTTTTATTTGGTAGGTGTTTAAGGATCGTGTATCCTAGTTTGTCTTCACCAGGTGAGCTCTCTTTTTTACAGTGTATAGCTTTGCGGTATTCATTAATATTGAAGTCTGCATTGAGATAGTTTTCTAAATGATCGTCCAAATCGTTTTCTATCGTTGTTTCTTCCTTAATTTTTCTGAATTCTGGTTTCAGGTTGCTATCGCTACTGTTTGAAGCGAAAGATTCGGCGAGGTGTTCTGCCCTTTCTTTGTTCGTTTTTTTAGTTTTGTTCAGTACAGGGACTGTGTTTGTTAACTTCCCTTGTATATTTTTTATTTTGTTCCATACTTTTTTTGAGTTGGTTTTGGTATCTATAGTGTTGCAAAAGTCTTCCCAGCATTTTGATTTAGCTTCTTTGACACTTTTTTCAGCTATGATTTTGAGTTCCTTGTAGTTCGCGTGATCACTTTGGAGCCTACTTTTTTTGAATTTTCTAAGTGCCTTCTTTTTGGCCGCAATATTCTTTGCACACTCTGGGTTCCACCAGGGTACCGGGTTTTTGTTGTGGCGCTGTTGTGATATCGGAATATATTTTTGTGCTATGTTTAGTAGTGAATTTGTAATGTTTTCATTGAACATTTCTGGATCGGAATTGAATATCTCGTCATGATTTAGGCATTGACAGTCTTTCTGGAAGCTTTTCCAGTCGGCTTTGGAGTACTGAAATTTGGGAGGGGCGTCTGTCCTTTCAGCGTCCGGTTTTATACTAATTTTCGTCAGAATGGCGAAGTGGTCGCTGTCAAGCGTGTCAGGAATCACTTCCCATTCGGATTTAACAGCTAAATCAGGGGAGACAATAGTTAAATCAATTGCAGATAGTTTACCGGTGTTCATGTCTATTCGCGTCCCGTGGCCATTATTTAGATAGCATAGGTTGTTTTGGTCAAGCCATTTTTCCACTACTTGGCCTTTTTCGTCTGCCTTGATGCAATTGTCGTCCCACATGGGGTTATGACTGTTGTAATCACCGCATATGATGATAGGGGAGTTAAATTTCTTTGTGATGTTGTCCAGTTCTTTTGGGAAAATTTTCTTTAGACTTCCTGGGGCATATAAATTAATGATGTTAATAGGTTTGTTATTGAAGAAGACCTGAATAGCGTGCCATTCGAGATCGTCACTGGTAGGGCTTTTATCTAGTTCGATGTGAATCAGATCCTCTTTTATTAATATCAGGTTTCCCCCTAGTGCACCTGTAAGTCTGTCTGATCTATACGACTTATATCCGTTTATTGTAAATTTATTTTTTCCTGGCTTCAGAAATGTTTCCTGAACACAAATTATATCTGGGCTGATTTCATTTACTAAGACTTTAAGATTGTCCCCGTTTTTCCCGATGCTTCGGGCATTCCATTGGAGTATTGATAATTGATTTTTATTGAATTTTGTATTAGTTATATCCCTAATTTGGAGACTGGTGCATTCGCAAGTGGATTATCTTATGTTGTTATGTTGAGGGCCGGGATAGACTTTTCTTTGGGTGTGGATGTTTTCTTATCGTATTTCGGGTTTTTCCCCCAGTTAATGATTTCATCGGAGCTGAACTCCCAATTAAGGAAGTCCCGCGCAATTTTCACTATCATGTCGGTCTTATTAAGCTTGGGTTGTAGGGGGTTAATAACTGAGTTCAACACAATGTTGATAAAGCCCAGCAGGTCTAGCTTGGTTAGGTTCTTTGTCTCTGTTTCTTGTTCATTGTTTTCAGTCTCCATTGTATCACCTGAGTTTGTGTTCACGGCTGTGACTATTGTCTCAGTTGCCTTTGCTTTGTGTAGAGCGGTGGTCATTTCTATACTGATTTTTCTATTCATTCTGGTTTCTTTTACAGCTTCTGCGTAAGAAATCCCTTTGTCTGCTTTAGTGAATTCAACTCTTTTTGCCTCTTTGAAAGCTATACAACCTTTGTAGGCCGCTGAATGGTTGCCTTTGCAGTTTACACATGTTACTTTTGTTTCAGTACATTCTTCGTAATTATGATTTCCAGAGCATTTCGCACATACAACTTGGGATTTACAAAATCTAGCTATATGACCACCATATTTCTGACAGTTATGGCATCGTTTTGGTGTGTCAAAAAAAGGTTTAACTATAATGTTACGAAGCCATAGCCGGACAGTTTCCGGTAATTTTGATCCTTTGAATACTAGCATAATGCTTGTCGTTTCCTGTTTGTTCTTTTGCATTCTTTTGGCATATACGACGTTTTGTTTTGAGAGAGTGGGGAGAATGTCTTCTAGTTTGATACTGAGGTCAATTCCATAAATTACTCCTTTGCATTGCTCTCTACGCTGTATGAATTGTTTTACCGAGACAGGTTTATCTGCTAGCAGGTCTCAACGTAGTAATTTCTCGTACTGAGTTTGTGATTTGCAGTGGACTTTCAGATCACCACCCGGCAGTTCAAAGATTTGATGTACGTCACCAGCACATTTTTTGAGATCGTTTGCTACCTTGGCCTTTGGGAATTTACATGCTCTCAGTTGGGTTAAACTATGGATGATGGCGATAAAATTTGCTAGACTACTAGGCCTTTCGGGTAGGGATCGTTGTTTTTTGGTGGGTGGGGATTTTTCACTGTTGATTTCTGAGAGCTTCCTTTTAGGTGTTTTTACGGTGGATTGAGAGGCTTCCATTGTTTGATTTGTTTTTGTTTAGATCAGGACTAGTTGTTATTGGTAAGGAGTGACTTTAGTGATAGGAAATATTAGTATAGGTGCAAAAATTCAATTCAAAACTTAGCTCTGGCTGATGCTGATAAATATAAGCAGTATATATACAGTTCCTTGAGTAAATGTCAACAGTATGATAACAATAGTATTATACTAGGTGAGAAATATTTAATAGGACAGGATTAGGCTTGTGGAGATGGCTGGATTAATTAACAAGGTACCTGGATCAGTATAGGTCATACGCGCTGGGTAAGAATATATTATATACTGTTTATTTATTTATTGATGTCATTGACTTGAAAACAATACCTGTATCAAAACGTCGTCCCGAATAAAGTAGAAGTTGTTATCCAAAAGCAATTTGTTTATTTATCTACTTCCCAACTTCTAAATGCCACTAAAAGAAATCTCTCCCAGTATATAATCCATACTAAATTGCTACCTGTCATTAGCGAGCTCTCGCCTCTGTGACGTCACAGACTGGCGGCCTCGCTTACATTCCATAAATATGCATAGCTGATTAGGAGCTAAATAGAGCTGCCAAAAAGGCTTAAATACGCCCACAGGGGACAAGGAAAATTTAAAAAAAAAATCTTAGTTAAGTACTAACTCTTCTGACACATATTCAAGAGAGAAAAAAATATTGAAAAAAATCCTTTAGGCAAGTGATCGAGGAAACACATTTTAAAGGAAGCTTAGAACTACACCGAAATTGCGGATTTGTTGAGGAATTTGTTAAATGTGGAAAATAAGTAAAAACAACGAAATACACATTTCCAATCTTCAATTAGACGTACAAATAGATGCATCGATGAAATATAACGAAAACTAATGTTAGAAGAAAAAGAAAACAATAAGGTTCTGCCGAGATTTGAACTCGGATCGCTGAATTCAAAGTCCAGAGTGCTAACCATTACACCATAGAACCTCTTACGAAGCCTTTCATTGAGGCGTTTGCTTACGATATATAATTTTTATGATAGGCTTATTGATTAAGCAAGTGATCGATAAAATACATTTTAAAGGAAGTTTAGAACTACCCCGAAATTGTCGGATTTGTTGAGGAATTTGGTAAATGTGAAAAATATGTAAAAACAGAACGAAATACACATTTCCAATCTTCAATGAGACTTACAAATAGATGCATCGATGAAAGATAACGAAAAAAAATGTTAAAGGGAAAAAGAAAACATTAGGTTCTACAGAGATTTGAACTCGGATCGCTGTATTCAGAGACCAGAATGCTAACCCATTACACCATAGAGGGCAAAAAGAAAACATTTGGTTCTACCGAGATTTGAACTCGGATCGCTGGATTCAAAGTCCACGAGTGCTAACCATTACACCATAGAACCTCTTGAAAAACGTTTCGCTCAGGCGTTGCTTACGATATACAATTTAGATCATAGGCTAATAGATTAAGCAAGTGATCGATAAAATACATTTTAAAGGAAGCTTAGAACTACCCCGAAATTGTCGGATTTGTTGAGGAATTTGTTAAATGTGGAAAAGTAAATAATTTATGCACAATATAGCCACATATTAGATATCACTATTTCCCATACTGTCCATCGTTAAAAGCAGTAAATATCACAGAAATTGATGGACTATTTTTCTAGCATACAATAATACAAATAAGGTCTATGATAGTAAGGGACGGTATCCAACCAGCGTTTGCTGTTGAGACGTTTTAAACGATGGAAAAAAACGCTCAGCTACTACACCCATCGTTTGCACCATCGTTTTTTTTGTGTAGCAAACGATCAAAAAAACCATCACTGTAGACTGCCGAAGGTACCGCTGTCGTTCGGAAGAAAACGATTGTCCGCTGACAAAAGACGATCGCACGTGTTAAGCTGCGCATAAATACACACTGGGTGAACAGGCCGTGCCTTAGCTCTCAACTGCGCACATGTGTAACAAAATATAGCGAACTAAGCTTGGAATGCTGCACTTTACAAAAGATATTATTGTTGCACCATGTCTTTCGGAACGTAGAATTGTCTAGCCGTACAAAATCTACATGTACCCTGGTTGTTATCACGGCCTTAGCTGCCATAACTATACTTCTGGCAGAACAAGCTAATCTTCTATTAGACGTACAAATAGATGCATCGATGAAAAATAAGGAAAACAAATGTTAGAGATAAAACACGAAACGATAGGTTCTACCGAGATTTGAACTCGGATCGCTGGATTCAGAGTCCAGAGTGCTAACCATTACACCATAGTACCTGTTATAAATCTTTTCGTTCAGGGGTTTGCTTACGATATACAATTTTGTTAATAGGCTTATGGAGTAAGCAAGAGATCGATAACTTACATTTTATAGTCAAGCTCAGAACTGCGCCAAAATTGTCGGTTTTGTAGAGGAATTTATTAAATGTGAAACGTATGTAAAAACAGAACGAAATACACATTTCCAATCTTCAATGCGACGTACAAATAGAGGAATCGAGGGAAAATAACGAAAACAAATGTTAGAAGAAAAAAGAAAACAATGAGATTCTACCGAGATTTGAACTCGGATCGCTGGATTCAAAGTCCAGAGTGCTTTGTTTTTCTCTTGATATAATATTTATTCATCAGACATGTTTTACAGAGGCTTTATAATTTTTCGTCAGTCAAAACAATGAGTCCATATGAGTAATGGCAATCCGGCGTTAAAACAGAGAATCACAGATAAGAGAGACTGCCATAAATCTACCTAATGTACAGAGTTGTTGATGAATTTGTTAAATGTGAAAAATATGTAAAATATGTAAAAACAGAACGAAATACACATTTCCAATCTTCAATGAGACTTACAAATAGATGCATCGATGAAAGATAACGAAAACAAATGTTTTTTTTCTTTTGAAAGGAAAAATAGTATATTCACAGAATTTTATGTACATTATATCTATATACAGTCAGTGCAGTCATCATATTTCAATAAAAGCAAGTATCACAGATGTAAATATGGTTAATGCTCCAAATAATATTTCACAAAAGATAATTAAATTTTCCATTTTTTATCTCTGCAAATACCTTGTTAACGCACCAGTACTCTCGAAAGTAGCGTTCACTCATCCTGTAATGATCGACAGATACCCTTTGTCTTAATCGTGCCTTGGCGGCCTGAATGATTATAACACTTGACATATTCTTTTTGTTAAAAATCACCTCGTTCCTGGAGCACCAGACAGAGAATAAAATCGAAGAAACTAAATACATAATAACAGCGGATTGTTCCTTCGAGCCCCTGATAGTAAACAATTTATATAACAAATGTTCTTCAGAAAAAGTTGAGAAAAAATTACAATATGACAAAAATATAGGCTTGAAGTCTAACAATACACTTTGAGTCATTTTACAGTTAATAAATAGATGTTCCCGGGTTTCAACCTGGTCACAAAAAACGCACAAATCGGTGTCCAATATATGCCTTTTAAACAGGATATAATAATAATAATAATAATAATAATAATAATAATATGATTTTATTCCAGACGAGAAAACATCCATATCATACAATACAATTAATGAAGAGGAGAAGTGGGGGAAGGGGGTAAAGTCAGTTGTATATATAATATATATACAAGTACTGATTATTTACAGGCATTCACGTACAATAGAGCGTTCCATTTGGAGTACAAATCGGAATAAACTTGCATGTTAGATTCACGTATTGTATACAGTAAATTATTGTCACTCTGTATAATACGACATTTAAATGAAAAAAACAGCTTTACGTAGGACTTCATTAAAAGACGGTACAGAGTTGATGGCAAACATGGCACTGGCGCTGCAACTTTTTCGAAGGTTCATAAGCCATCTAAATGTATTATTATACATGACATTCATATCACGTAAAACAGTTTTGGAATACTGACTCCACAACTGACAACAATATATAGTGGAACAATATGCCTTAAACAGACCCTTTTTAACTACAGTGGTGCAAAAATGAAATTTCCGCAACAAAACGTTCGCTCGAACACAAAGTTTCCGTTTTTGGTACTGTATATCGTCATTATCAGATAAATCATTGCATATAATATGACCCAAGTATGTATAAGAAGATACGTATTTCAGATAACACCCACATAACTGAAGACTTGGCGGGTGGAAGTCTTTATATCCTTTTGGGGAAAGAACCATACACACAGTTTTTTTGTATTAAATATGATATCATGTGAGCTAGCATAACTCGAACAATGATCCAATAAAATACCTAGAGCTTTAACTGAAGGGCACAGCAATAATGGTTAATAAAAAGTCCAGCAACATTGCAACCAACACCAGCTTTAGTTAAAGTAACGTCAAGGTCATGCAGATATATAGCAAATAAGGAAGGGGATAGAATACCTCCTTGCCTAACACCATTGGAAACAGAAAAGAAGGATGACATGGTAGAAATGGTAGATATCTCTTACAGGCAGAATATTATGTACAAGTTTGTAAACAAAGTTGACAATATTATGGTCAAGAAACTCATGAAATACATTCTGCCAAACAGAAGGCCAAGACAAATTCGGATATTTAGTAACAATTCTAGGCGTTTCCAGCACTGACCCTAAGAACAAATGGTATATAAATTTGCTTGGCCTATGGGCGGGACTGTATCTTGTCAACATATTCCTTTCATGAAGATAAAACAAACCGGTAATACGGAGGCAAATTCTCAGAGTGGGGTATTCTATTCGACGCAAATTCAGGACGTTCTCCACCCAATATATCGCAAAATATGTCCACTCAGCAGTCGACCCAGCTATTAACTTTAGCACATGTTTGACAGCAAACGTTTTCAATTTAGCTACCACGCATTGTACGTTCAGTCCCCCATCATGAAATGAATTAAATAGCCCATTCCGGCGTAACCCGTCCGGTTTGCCGGACCACATGAACTTGAACATTAATTGAGAACATTTGTGAATAAACTTATTTGATACAACGGCAGACTGAACCATAAACCAAATGCCAGCCAAAGTAACCCAG